>CAUYQU010070338.1:2500-70599 GCA_963574635.1 Cheracebus regulus | reverse complement strand
TACTTTAAATGTGTCCCAGAGATTCTGGCATGTTGTGTCTTCATTCTCATTGATTTCAAAGAACATCTTTATTTCTGCCTTCATTTCATTGTTTATCCAGTCATCATTCAGGAGCAAGTTGTTCAGTTTCCATGTAGTTTTGCAGTTTTGGGTGAGTTTCTTAATCCTGAGTCCTGAATAGAGCACACCGATGGGTCTTGACTTTTTATCCAGTTTGCCAGTCTGTGTCTTTTGATTGGAGCAGTTAGGCCATTTACATTTAATGTTAATATTGTTATGTGTTAATTTAATCCTGTCATTTTGTTACTGGCTTGTTGTTTGCCTGTTAGTTGACACAGTTTCTTCATTTTGTCCTTGGTCTTTACCATTTGTTATGTTTTTGCAATGGCTGGTACTGGTTGTTCCTTTTCATGTTTAGTGCTTCCTTCAGGAGCTCTTGTAAGGCACATCTGGTGATGATGAAATCTCTCAGCAATTGCTTGTCTGTAAAGGATTTTATTTCTCCTTCACTTATGAAGTTTAGTTTGGCTGGATATGAAATTCTGGATTGAAAGTTCTTTTCTTTAACAATGTTGAATATTGGCCTCCACTCTCTTCTGGCTTATAGGGTTTCTGCCGAGAGATCTGATTTGATGGGCTTCCCTTTGTGGGTGACCTGACCTTTCTCTCTGGCTGCTTACATTTTTCCTTCATTTCAACCCTGGTGAATCTGACGATTATGTGCCTTGGGGTTGCTCTTCTTGAGGAGTATCTTTGTGGTATTCTCTGTATTTCCTGTATTTGAATGTTGGCCTGCCTTGCTAGGTTGGGAAGTTCTCCTGAGTAATATCCTGAAGAGAGTTTTCCAGCTTGGATTCATTCTCCCCGTCACATTCAGGTACGCTGATCAAGCATAGATTAGGGTTTTTCACATAATTCCATATTTCTTGGAGGCTTTGTTCATTTCTTTTCACTCTTTTTTTCTCTAATCTTGCCTTCTCATTTTATTTCATTGATTTGATCTTCTATCTCTGATATCCTTTCTTCTGCTTGATCAATTCGGCTGTTGAAACTTGTGTATGTCTTGCAAAGTTCTCATGCTGTTTTTCAGCTCCATCAAGTCATTTATGTTCTTCTCTAGGCTGATTATTCTAGATAGCATTTCGTTTAACCTTTTTTTCAAGGTTTTTGGTTTCTTTGTATTGGGTTAGAATATGTTCCTTTAGCTTAGAGAAGTTTGTTATTACCCATCTTCTTAAGCCTGCTTCTGTCAATTTGTCAAATTCATTCTCCATCCTTTTTTGTTCACTTGCTGGTGAGGAGTTGTGATCTCTTGGAGGAGGAGAGGCATTCTGGTCTTTGATGATTGCATTCTTTTTGAGCTGGTTTCTTCCCACCTTTGTGGGTTTATCTAAGTTTGATCTTTGAAGTTGGTGATTTCAGTTGGAGTCTCTGAGTGGACGTCCTTTCTGTTGATGTTGAAGCTATTTCTTTTTGTTTTTCAGTTTTCCTTCGAACTGTCAGTCCCCTCTGCTGTATGAGGCCTTTTTTTGTTGTTGTTGTTATATAGGGGTCAGGGAGCCACTTGAGGAGGCTGTCTGTCCCTTGTCTGCCTGCAGAGGTGCCGCTGGGCTGTCTTGGACTCTGCCCAGCTGCTGTGGAGGCTTCCTCTGGCTTTTGTTTACACAGGTGAGATTAAACCCACCTTTGCAATGGTGGATGCCCTTCCCTATACCAAGCTCAATCGTCCCAGGTCAAGCTTGAACTGATGTGCTGGTTGTGAATCTCTCAAGTGAGAGGGCTTCAGTTCGCTGGTCGTTGTGGTGGTGGAATCTGCCAAGCCATATCACCTGACTTCCTGCTTTCCACTCTGCCTTTTTCTGGGTGGTGGGTAGATCTATCCTGCAGTCGCTCTCAGTGCTAGCAAAAACATCTGCCCACTTCTGTGCTGATTACTCATGGCACTGTGGTGGCTGTAGCTGTTGCTCAGATCTGCGCTGGCAACTCACAGTGCTTCTCAGTCTGGCAGCATTCCCTTGGACTGCAGGTTGCAAAGGGCCTGGGAGAAGTGCAGTATTTGAATTGTAGTGCCAAGGGGGTAAAATCCTGGATCCTCTGGTTGGTTGTGCTTCCTGGGTGGGGCAGTGCCCTGCCCTGCCCTGCCTCGGTTTTCCCTCCCTGGGATACACCCACTGTCCAACCAGTCCCATTGAAATGAACCTGGTACCTCCATTGGAAATGCAGAGATCACTTATCTTCTGCATTTCTCTCGTTGGGCACTGCGCTCCAGAGCTGTTCCTATTTGGCCATCTTGGAGTTTGGCTACCATCTCATGTCTCTTCACATTGCAAGGCTTTTTTCCTTGCTCCAGACAGGTGATCAGGTCTGGCTTAGAGGCAGCAATACCCAGGTAGACCAGTTTTCTGTAGTTCTCTAACATCACATTCCTATATAAATATATAAATTCTGCTGTGCAGTGTCCAGGCATTACCAGTCCTCCTGACAGAATTCTATGACCACATCCCTAAATGTCAACACTCCACCATTTCTAGGCTTCAAGGGGGTTCTGATGTCTTAGTGTGGATCTCCAGTGCCAGCAGATCACAGAGTCACAGAGATTGGACCTCTATGAGAAAAGGACACAGAACAGTGAAGATGAGACCCGAAACTCCTCAGGAATTTTTTTTAGAGGAGGCATTCTTATGTGAGTCTCTATTTTTGAAATTTTTCATTATTCCTCAATCAGAAGCTACTTCTCTGTGCAAGGTCCCTAAAAGAATATTTACTCACTCTTTCTTTTCCTTTCCTAAGGTCTGAAGAGTATATTCATAAAACTAAAAATTTCAACAAACACATTAGGGATTTTTTTTTTAATATTGATTACTGAAAGTAGAGAAAAATAGTTTCTTTGCAGTATCTTAGAAATGACAAAGAATCTAAAATATTCAACACAGCAGTGCAATCAGTAGCCTTACTTGGTCTCCTGTGATTTCTAGCTGCTTTAACAGTTAAATCATCAAAGGTCATATCTAGTTACAGGAATAAGAGTCTATATTTCAGAATATCAGGTTCTCATCAGTGTTTCATCACATGGAACATAGGCACAGCTCCCCCCAGTGCAAGTAGAGATGTTCTTTCTTTAGAATTTAAAATTGGAAAAGGATATTTCAACTTGGCTGCATCCTAGAATAAAGGAATTATTAAGACAAAACCAATGAATGGCATCCAGAAAAAAGAATGAACAGACATGAGAAGGGTTGAAAGAGATGGGGATTCTGAAGGGTGTCTGTATGTATAGAGCAGGAGCACCACAGATATTCTATTTAAATAATTCAAATGTTTCCAGTTTAATTTACTTTTGAGATTTTTTACCCCCTTGCCAATCAGATAGGGCTTGAGCAGGACATAGAGACGATTCAGAGTTTCAAGTCTTAGCCAAAGAATGACTGTAATAACTCTAAAGGCTGGGGAGGATGGGAACTCTGGCTTCCATCTGCTCTAATGACAGTTCAGTGGGCTTTTCCATGGAACATTGATCTCAGTATCTCTGGGGAAGGCTGAGAAACACAGTTCCTTATTTAGAGTTATGTCCATGGCTGGTCATCTGGCGTGGCAGAACCATCCGGCTGCCTGTCCTCTGGGACTGAGCACAACGCTGATCTATTTTCACCCATAGTTTATGTTGCTTGCCTGTTCAGCTGGTGCCAACCCAAGCAAGACCTAGTGTTTCTCAGTGACCTTGGTAGCCAAACTGAGCAGTCACACCAGGCAGATAAGTTTGCTTATATGTCCACTAAAACAACAGTTACTTAGCTTTTCTTGAGATTTATAATGATATTTGGAAAAACTTGAGAAGTAAGAGATTAGGTAGAGGGTAGAGAAGACAAGTGATTCGTGAGTAGTATAAACACCAATAAAAAATGTTCATTGCTCAGTTAGGGATTTTTAATTTTTTTGCATCTTCTCTTTTCTCACCAAAACCTATATAAATGCCTGCATATTTAAGATAGATTATTTAAAAAGAACAGCATTCTTCTCTTCTAGTTTTATTATTCAAGGAAGTCATTAAGAGGGAAAATAATGTAATACAAACTTAATATTTAATTTCAATGGGACAGTCAACATGATAATAATTGTGATGCTAAGGATTTCCTAATAAGAACATGGCAGATTGGTTTTAGACTTGACAATTAAAGATGAGGTTAGAAAACAGACTAGCAGTGGTTGACAACCACCAGCGATTATGACTGTTGTGGCACGATCGTGAGCTGACTGTGAGTCACACAGTCTACAAGTTCTGGTTAAAGCACATGCTACTCTTCTTCATGCTCACATTGGAGTATCTGATTCCCTAACATGGTGATGTTGATGACCTTCTTCATAAAATTCATGACACTTTTGGTTTGTCTCTTCTATGTTATGGCTCCTTTCCATTATCCACTTGTTCCTTCCTTCTCTGCTGGGCCCTCTGGTATACAGGCTCCATTCAGGCACTTATCTGTCTGATTCTGGCAGTCTCCTCGAGACATTTCTGATTCAAATTATTTTCACAATTAATATGAATCTTGACCAATCTTGCTAGCTCTAAATCTGCACCTCTGGAGGATCTCTGTTTTCTTTCTTTTCCTTCCTCGTGACTTTTCCCACACCTTATTAATTCTGGCTTGGAATCTTAAACGGATCCCCACAAAAAGCATTCTTATTCTCTCTATGCCATCTGTCTTGGAGATAAGGAAAAGAGGGCAGGTAACAAACTCTGAATGAGAACTATTTACAAATAATGTTGATTACTTATTTTCTCCAGGAGACAAAGAGATGAACTCTGAATGATTTTTTTTATAAGTTATTTTTTAACACATGAATTAGAGTAAATAATATCTAGCTAAATGATTTGTTGAACTTTGTCTTCCAGAGATGTATAAAGCAAATAATCAACTTTTGCAAATAGAATTTGAGGGAAAGGAGACAATCAATGATTCTGATATTACCTGCCTTGGGGATAGATGAGTGGATGAGGAGCATGCCTCAAAGAAAAAGTTACCTACATTGCATTTACTGTCAGTATACACATCCTGAGTATTAGATGATGGATAATTCTTCACAATGACTGGGAGTAAGAGAACAGGGTACTGGTAGTTGATGTGTTTTAAAAATGCATCCAGTCCCTGTAAATTCTAATAGACTTCTACATATAGATGTGTTACCTTGCTGAAATATGGGCACATTCTCCTGAAAAGCTTTGGCCTTTCTCAGAATATAAATAACAGAACAAATTTAATCAGTGCTCTCTACAATTGTCCTTTCCCATATTTCTATCATTTTCTAGGGCACCTTCTCTTCACATGTCAGTTACATATTCTAAACAGCAGCAATTTTGTCTCCGTTATTTCTTCACTATTCTGTATACTCATTTGTCTTTGGGTTTTTGCTTCAGTTATTTTCCCACTTGGAATTCCCTTCTTCCCACTTTGAAAGCATATGTAAAGATCTACCTTTACTCAAAAATTTTGAATAAAAAAATTTTTACTTCTTTATATTTTCATATGTTGTTTTAATCATTGTTATACATTATAATAGTCCTTATGTTAACATTTTTTGTTTCTGAATCATAGTAATATTCTCTGTCATGCAGCCACTCAACAAATGTCTCTAAATAAAATTGAACTCATTTAAGTCATATTAAGCTAGAGCTCACCATTAGGTCTTGATGAGTGAGCCATCACCAAAATTATAACCTTTATTTTAACTATTATAGAACCAAATCCTAAGATTTTAAAATGGAATATAAAGACCAACTTTCTTGGGTGGCCTCTATCATGAATTATTTAATTCATAAATTTTATTAAGCTGGAATCTATGCTAAGGATGTTAATACTGTGTTAGTTGAATAAGAAATGATCTATACTCTCAAGGAGATCTGTAAGGAAATGGACACCTAATTAAAACATTAAAATTAAAGATGATATGGATAATGTGAACAAGGTCAAAGGATTCAGGACCAACTATGCTTTGCAGTATCAGGAGACTTCAGAGAGGTTTTGAAAGATCAGTAGGAGCTGTCCAGTTTGAGACAGATCGTGGAGTATTAATGTCTCAGATTTCAATTTAAATTTTGTCTAATTATGGAATTGCTGTGCTGGTAATCATTCAAGGGATTTATTTGCATGAGTTTTTAATTTGTGTGTGTGCGTGCATGCATGTGAAGCCCAAAAGGAAGGGGGAATCTCGAGTACTTTGAGGAAGTGCCAAATACAGGGATGAGGGGAAATGGAAATCTGTCCCATCTTAAACTTCTGCACTAATTTAAAGTCTGGGGGGAGAAGAGTTAACCAGAACCTTTATTCTTTTTATATGTGGGAAAAGAATCGAACCAGAATCTATAGGCATGGTGTCATGAGGGAAGTTTTGAGATTCTAGGAATCTGTTAACTCAAAGATGAGATGACAAGATATAAACAGACTGGGGAAGAGAATCATTTTCTCCTAACCCCTGAATGCTTAACTTCATTTTACATTAAAATATATTCCTAGTATCATGGTGACATTGACTTGCTGCTAACTGAGGGTAGAAAGTGACTATACCTAGAACATGGATGGGAGAGAGTGTAACTCTAACTCTGAGCACCTGTGAGGGTGAGAATGCCAGAAAAGATTTAAGTTAGTCTTGGAGGGAACTGTAAAGTGCCTCTGATAAGCCACTGATATTAAGCCATTTCTCTACCTTTAGCGCCATTTGTACCCCAAATTTGAAGAGAGCCAGAGAAATTCTGATCGTTACAAAAGGTGCTTGAGAGGGGGAAGAGAGTAAAAGAGTATCTTCTAGAAATTTCCATCTGACATCTTTTACTTCTTCAGAGTGCCAATGATCAAATCAGGCTTCACACCTAGAATTACCGTAGTCTATATGCGTTAGAAATGTCTTGGTGGGAACATAAGATATTTTTTCTATGAGTTCTCAAGAATAGCAGGAGGTTTTAGGAGACTGATCTTGTGAACTAGGAAGCTAGATAATTACTCATTGTGTGGCTTTGGGCAAATCACTTAAATTCTGGGTCTAAGTTTCTTCATTTGTAAAATAGAATACTGAACTTGCAGAGTTATTGTGAAGATCAGGTTTATTTAAAGAACCTGACAAAGTAGGAGCTGGTTATATGACTGATATTATTCAATGAATAGATAATTGTGCTATGAATACAGTATTTTTTAATTTTGCATTTTAGTAATCTCCTTTGTCATTCAGTTCAGTGAGTGCTAGAGTTATATTCCATAGGATAGATTTAAGCTATGGAATATTTTATCTTTTTAATAGATATGGATTTAAATAAGTTATTTCTTGTTGATAGTATATATCTCATTATGAATAACATTTTCATAGCTTTGTGCTTTACACATAGCACTTTTAGCTTAATATGGTGCAATCTTTGATAAACTGTCAGCATATCTTGCTGAGCAATTCTAGGCCTTTTATTTTGTTGTTTTTCCTGCTCCCTGTACTTTTTTTTGCCCAACAGGAACTTCTTCAGATAAGGGATCTGAATGCAATTTGACTATGGCTGCAGTAATAGATATTAGAATATTACAGATTCATTGCTACTAATGAATTCTGATTTATGTCAAAATCAGAGGACTCCAGCAAAGGAATGATGGCTCAATTTGTTTCTATAATGATAGAAATCAAGCAATGTTTTCTGCTTGCTAGTATACGTGTGTAACCATTGATTCAATAAGGAAAAACTTGTAACAGACTTGTAAAATTAAGAAGACATAGCTTGTTTTCAATATCCTGATAAACGCAACAAATCTTTTTTTTCCACTTTAAAACCCTCTGCATGAATAAGTGAATGAGATCTTACAATCTTAAGTATGTTCATTCAAAAATCCCTCTAGGTGATAATACTAGGGATATTAATATTTAGTTTCCATCCAGTGAGAATATTAAAATTGATAAAATCATTATAAAGGTATATATTTTACAGAGACCATGAAATTAAAGTCGATGTGGAGTTTGAGCCAAAGAAAAATAAAATGCACTTATGATGCAAGCGTAAACTTAGTCAAAATTAAGGAAAAAAGTCTTGTCCTTAAAACTTTTGTGAAAAATATACACTTCCAAATAATACGTGGAGCTGTTGAGGTCACAACATGTCTTCTTCTTCTTCTTTGTTTTTTGAGACGTAATCTCACACTGTCGCCCGGGCTGGACTGCAATGGCGCAACCTCGGCTCACTGCAACCTCTGCCTCTTGGGTTCAAGCGATTCTCCTGCCTCAGCCTCCTGAGTAGCTGGGATTACAGGTGCCCACCACCACACCCAGCTCATTTTTGTATTTTTGGTAGAGACGGGGTTTTACCGTTTGGGCCAGGCTGGTCTTGAACTCCTAACCTCATGGTCTGCCCGCCTTGGCCTCCCAGAGTGCTAGGATTATAGGCGTGAGCCACCATGCCCGGCCCAAGGTCATATCTCTTTTGTATGTCTTCTCTAGTGTTCTATTTCACAGAACCCACAACTTACATTTACTGAACTTTAAAAAAATTATACTGAAAGATCAAGTATGAGACAGAACTCAGTCGACAAGATATAGCAACAGTATTATTTCCCATATCTTGGCAATGAGATAAGTCCTGAAGTAAACGCCTGTGAGAATGTATTTTTTTTAAAAAAAAAAACAATGCAGACTGTTTTATCATATTCAGGAATGTTGGTAGCATTAAGTTTATTTTTAGACATTCATTGCTAAGAATAATCATCCTTTGGATAACTATTTTTTTATTCTTAAATTGTTGATATATTCTTCATTTCAGATTCTGGTAAATGAACATACTTAGCAGATTTGATTCAGATCCATAATTCATTTCTGTCCTTCCCATCCTTAAGAGTGCTTAGAATCAATTAATATTGTTCCGCATCCCAAACAGCATTAGGACATTGATTTATAAATATCATCAGAGTGAAATTTTACCATTTGCAAGAAATACCCAAATAGGATTGTCAAAGACCCCTAGTGTCAGGTAGGACAAGAGCAAGACAAAATTATTGTTGAAAAATTTTTTCTACCTTGTGTTATGTTGTATAACCAAAATAATTTATAAAAAGTTGAAAAGGATGTTTTGTTATTCTGAATTGATGGCATGATGCAGAATTTACTTCCTGGCTCCTCAGAATAATTTTAAAATGTTTTATTTAAAAAAAATGTCTACATATAGAATAGCTGCAACAACAGTATGTAATTCCTGTGCACACTTCATACTTCATTTTTTTCTAATATAACATCTTGCATAGTTATGATGATCAAAATTAAGAAATTAACATTGGTGTAATATTACTGACACTATAGACTTTATTCAGATTTCATCAGCTTTTTTTTTTTTAAAATTATGGTTCTTTTTCTTTTCTTCCAGTATTTAATTCAGGATTCCACAACACAGGCAGGTGTCATAGTCCCCTGCAATGTATGACAGATTCTGAGCCTTTTCTTGTTTTGTATGACTTTGACGCTTTTGAAAAGTACGGGTCAGCTCTTTAGTAGAATAACTCTTGATTTATATTTTCTGATTTATTCCTCATAATTAATATCATGGATGTTTCACAGAGATACTACAGAAATGATGTACACTTCTCATTGAAAATATCAGGAGATATGTGATATTGATACATCTTTTTAGAATGCTCTTAAGGTGGTGTCTGCTGGATTTTCCACTATAAAGTTATTACTTTCCTCTTTGTAATAAATAAATATCCTAGGGAAGATTCTTTGAGGCTATGAAAATATTCTATTTCTCCTCAAACTTTCTCCCATGGATTTTAGCATCCATTAGAGGATCTTGTTTGCAATAGTTATTACTGTGATTGTCTAATGGTGACTTTTCTATTTCCTGCGTTCTTTCTCTGCTTATAACTTGAAATTATTTTATAAAAGGAGCTTCCCCTTCTTCCGTATTTATTTTTAATTCACCTATTTATATCAGTGTGAACTCATAAATATTAATTTCCCTCTATGAGCTATAAAGCAATACCATCATTGTTATCTGTTTTGTTACTCAATTTGTCCTCACTTCGGCCATGTGGGACTCGTTCACACTGGTGCTTGTGCCCTTTCAATATGCTCCATCTTTTTTGAGCACTTCCTTACTTTGTGACACCACAAAATACTCTGAACCAGGAGCTTTGGCTTCCCTTGGCCACATTGGAAGAAGAAAAATTGCCTTGGTCCACACACAGAATACACTAAAGATAGCTGATGAGAGAAAAAAAAGGCTCAAAAATATAAATAAGTCTCAAAACGGTTTAAGAAAGTTTACAGATTTACAGTTGGGCCACATTCAAAGCTGTTCTGGGTCACATGAGGCCTGAGGGATGCAGTTGAGACAAGTTTGCCCTAAACTCATCTCGACCTGAGACCTCTAGAAACCACTTTACCGAGAAGCCATGGCTTCTTTTGTGGAAAAATGACATGTAGAAACTAAGCTCTGGGTCTAGGTTTGCTCACTGCTACTGGGTGCTGTTACTTCTTGAGCCTCTCAGTAGACAGAGCTAGAAAATACATGTGTATAATGACACATGTATATGCACACATATATTTTTATGTCTATTTGTCTGCATATATATATTTAAAAATGAGCTCAAACGGACACTTTCAGTTCCAATTTGATACAATAAGGTTCAGGATAGCCTTTTCTTCATTATTTGTAACTTCTTTCTCTAACATTGAGAAATCTGGCTCTTCTTTTTTATGTTATAATTACCTATTTGATCATCCTTAGTATACACATAAATTATTTCCAGATTGCCTGACCCACTAATGTATAATAAATAATTTTTCTAACTACAGTATAATGTTTGAGTACTTTTTATCTTTAGCATCATATTATTCAGCCAATTTTTTCCAAAGTAACTTAGGTTAATTTTCCTTTCAAATTCCTTGTCATTATGTTATTTATTTGTAATATAGTTGGTTTATTCATGTAGTTTTTTTCATTTTGCAGTTCATCCACATCCTAATTGATTTTTAAAAATATATAGACTAATTCTTTGTGATATGCATAAGTCTATGTGTTTAAAAAATATATAGAGCCATTTATCCATCATTACAGTCACGATAACAGTTTTATTAACCTCAAAATGCCCTCATACTCCTTCATTGTAAAATACTATTTCTACTGACTTGTATCTTTGACATTGATTTTTACCCTTATAATTTTGCCCTTTATGATAGCATATAAATGAAATAATACAATATGTATGCTTTCAGGTATGTCTTCTTTCGTGTAGTAAAATGTATTTAAGATTCATATATGTGTGAGAAACTGAAATAAATCAGCTTTCTTATATTTTATCATCAGCCGTAAATAGTCTGGTGTGATATAAAGTTTGGGAATTATCTCTACCATTTAACCTGTTCCTCTTTATTACTGAGTAGTATTCTATGTATGAATGTACCATGATTTGATTTTCCACTCGTGAAGAACATATGGGTTGTTTCCAGAATTTGGCAATTATGAATAAATTTTCTGTGGAGATTCACAGATAGGGATTTTGTAAACATTAGTTTTGTTTGTTGCGGGGTAAATACCTAGCAGTGGTATCACTGGATTGTGTGGTAAGTACATGTTTAACTACATAAGAAACTGCCAAACTGTTTCCCAGAAGGTTGTTATCATTTTGCATTTCCACAAGCAATAAATGCTCTCCACCTTCACTAGCACTTAGTAGTATCATCGTCCTCATTACAGACAAGGAACTGGAAATTAGATTTGTTAAAAATCTTGCCCAAGATTACAAACGCAGTATCAGGACGGAAACTGAATTCAAGCCCAGTGGGTTCTAAATTCAGTTAATTTTCCACTGCATCTTTTCATAGGAATAATTCTTGTTCACTTTTATTCACAGACATAGAGTTCTTGAAGTTTCTTTTCCAAAGAATATTTATTTTGGTTACTTCAGCCAATCATTGTGAATGACTCTTGAGAAGTAGGTAGGATGGTTATTAATAATTGTTTTTCTGAATGAGAAAGATGAGTTCTGAGGGAGCCGATCAAGAAATATGCAACGTGTTTTAATGACTGGGCTAGAATTAACAGTGGCCATTTTCTTCTAGGGCACAACCACATAGAAGACAAAATACTCTGGCTTTTTATATACAAAATCAAAATTTTAGACTCTTTTTCTTCTTCTTGGAAAAAATAGCTATCTTTTCCTCTGAAAAATAGGAAGTTCATAAAAATGAGTATCTCTAAAGTATTAATAGATGTAGTTGGGGTGCAAAGGATTGGGAAAATAAAATGAGAGTCAACACTAATCTAAGAATCGTATGTGCACATACTTAGAGCTCCTGCTCTAGGAACTTTAGACAAAACTGGAAGAAGTTCAAATGGTTTGGCCTGCCTCCTTCCACCTCTTTTTTAAAATTCTTTTTTCTGGGATACTCTGGCCAAAGACTAACAAGCAGTGAAATGGCAAAAGGCAGGCAGCAGGCAGAAAAAGTAGAAGCAAATGGCTGGGGTAAAACACAAACTGTATGATTAGGCTCTGAATAATCAGGAATTGGATTGGAGCTTGTTATACATATTTCATGGTCATAATTTGATATTTTCAACAAAAAGAGAAAGAATTGTCTTTATAAAAGCCAAAAAAAAAAAAACCACACAAAAAAAACAAAGAACAAAAGCTAGGTTGACTTGGGGATCTCTACCTATCTTTCTCACTCAAAATATTACCAATTTACCTTTCTGATCCTCTCCATGTGAACTAGTTAGTTGCACTTAGCACATTGGAGGGAAATAAAGAGTGATTCACATTATCATTTTAATGGTGCATGGATTCTTTCATTATGTAGTTGGTTCACATACATCAACATTTTAAATTTTGGACATTCTAAAATACATTTGGCAAACTGTTAAGGAGAAAACCGTCTGTGAGCCTGTAGGAACTAAAACCTGGTACATGTCTGAACAAATGCAGAAGTCCCATTTTTGCTGTTCAGTTTTATAAGTTATGTAGCTTTGTGTGACCTTTTTAAAAATATTCAAGTGGTTTTGAAATATCATTAAAAAATGATCAGTGGTAATTGTCTTAATAATAGTGGTCACATGAAAAAAATATTGTTAAGTGGAACCCTTTCCTAACCCCTGATGCGATTTTTAAAGGCCCTTTGAAAAAAAGCAAGACACTCGAAAGTTACTTATTAAAGACCAAATGAAAACACAACTTGCAAAGGGGCTTTTAATTTCATAATGATTCAGGTTTTTGAGCATAAAATAAGACCTAAGACCAGCTCTTAATTATTTATAGATTGATTCTGCAGTTTCTGTTTGATTGTCTCCTTACTTTGGCTGGGAGGGCAGGAATAGGTGGAGAAACTGAAATAAATCAGCTTTCTTATATTTCATCATCAGCAGTAAAAAGTCTGCAGTGATATAAAGTTTTGGAATTATCTATACCATTTGACCTGTTACTATGGATAATTAAAAACACACCATAATTGAAAAGGGGGGGTAAAAACCCTAATGTATTAACAACTGTGCCAGATATTATGTGAGGCTCATTATATATATCATATCCTTAATCTCCAAAGCAATCCTGTATATTATTTATGGTTATCTTCCTTTACATAGGTGGAAACTAATGCTCAGATAGTTGAAATCACTTACCAAGTCAATATGGGTAGCAAGTAGGAAGGCTGAGATTCAAATGTGTCTGGCTGTCCTTACAATCCATGCTCTTTCCTCGGAATTGGTTACTTGTACCATGACTGTTCTGTGATGTAATCTATAAAAATTAAAATAATTAAATAACTTTGCAGAGAAAAGGTGAGAGTTGGGTCTCAGCTAATTTGGGTTCTACACAGTGAGAAACAGTAGCTACCTTCTTTAAGGATTCTTGTATTAAGATATATCAGATAATGCATTCTATACCAAAAACCTCGCTGTTTTATAACTTGTATGGAAAAACTACAGAGATACTATGGGACTGCAAGTCAGTACACATTTTCTGTACAACAATCTGGAAAACAAAGTTTATACCCCTTAGACCCAGTAAATGTAGGTGGTAATTTTTAAGGATCGTCAAAAATTAAAGTACAAGGATATTCATTTCAGTACTATTTATAATAGTGTAAAATTGTAAACCATGCAAATGCTCCATAGTTAAAAAAGTAAAGAAATTATAAAATCACACATATTTTGATGTATTATGCAGTCATTAAAAATAAGTTTCAAAGAGTATTTAGTAACAAGGACAAAATTCTAACAATGTGATGTTCAGATGCCCTATAAATATGTACTGAATAAATAAAATACTAAATTCAAAATAAGGTATAAAAAATTAAGATTTTCCAAATAAGGGATAGTGAAGAAACATTATGTTTTACTTTTCCTAAAGGTAAACTTTTTTTGAAGTAGAATGTATCCAATGTACAAATCATTAGTAATTCTGAATTCTTATAGCCAAATGAATTTTTACAAAGGGAACACCTTATGTGACCACTATATAGTTAAGAAACAGAACTCTATCTGAAGCCCTAGAAACCTCCTATTCCACACCCTGTCATTAAACCTCACTCCCAAATGTAACCATTGTGTGATTTCTAACATTCTAGATTATGGCTATGATACTCTATATTATTGTTAGATTTTTCTAAACCTCTGGATTATGCTTGTGTTTGAATTTTATACAAATGATTCATTTATTAGGTAGTCTTTTATGTCTAGCCAGTTTTGCTCAAATTGGATTTATGAAGTTCATACATATATATCAGTATGTTAATTATTAAAGCTGCTTTACTATTATCTTACCTATTTATCTACATACACTCTTGATGGATATTTGTCTATTTCCAGTTTTTGGCATATAGGCAATTAACACTCTAATACATGTCTTTTAGTGAACATATATGAATATCTGATCTAGCAGTGAGTGAGCCTGTTGGGTTATGTGATGTGCATATATCTGGCTTTAGTAGATGCTACCAGTTTTCCAAAGTAGTTGTACCAGTAGGCAGTGCCACCTGCAGAGTTTGAGAGTTCCACTTGTTTCATGTCCTCATCATCATTTTGAATTATCAGTGTTTTCTAATTCCAGCCATTCCAAAGGGTGTATAGTGGTATTTTATTGTGTTATTAATTTGCATTTCTCAGATGAACAATGAAGTTGTTTTTACCTGTTTATTGGCCATCTTGATCTTTTAATTTGTGAAGTGTCTGTTCAAGCTACTTGCTTATTCTATTTTTTTCTTTTTTTATTGTGCTATATAGGTATTACTTATACATTCTGAATTGAGTTCCTTTGTTAGGTATGTATATTTCAGATTTCTTCTAGAGTGTGGTTTGCATTTTTATTTTTTAATGACATTTTTGATGCAAAGAAGTTCTTAATTTTGATACAGTTTAATTTATCCATCCTTTCTAACTGTAACTTGGGCTTTTTGTGTCCTAAGTAGAAAGCAACATATTAAACTGTGCTAACTTACAGAGGCTTTATTATTTTGTATATACATCAAGGTTCATATTTTACACATTTTACTTTTTACCTAGAACCAATAATTGAAAAATTATCCCCCTTTCTGCTGTACTGTTGTATATAAGCTGTTTGATCTTTTTCATTAACCAAATGACAGTATCTGTATGAGTATGTTTATAGACTTGTTCTGGTCTCTGTATTTTCTTTTATTAGCCCACACATCTGTTCTTGGAGGAAAACCACAGTATGGGCCAGGCGCAGTGGCTCACAACTGTAATGTCAACACTTGGGGAGGCTGAGGCAGGCAGATCATGTCAAGAGATCGAGACCATCCTGGCCAAAATGGTGAAACACCATCCCTACCAAAAATATAAAAATTACCTGGGCATGGTGGTGTGCACCTGTAGTCCCAGCTACTCGGAAGGCTGAGGCAGGTGAATCACTTGAACCCAAGAGGCAGAGGTTGCAATGAGCCTAGATTGTACCACTGCACTCCAGCCTGAGTGACAGAGTGAGACTCTGTCTCAAAAACAGAAACAAAAATACCACAGTATGTTTAGTTGTTGAGTGTTTATAATCAATCTTGCTCACAAGAAGTACCAGGCTTTTATATTTGTTCTTCTACATTGCCTTATCATTTCTGGCCCTTTATATCACTACCAAAACATTATATTCTAAACTTTTTTTAGACCTTCTAAAAAATTCTTTGAGCAATATTGTATAGAATAATTCATATGTATTAGGTAGGTTTTGGTGCAGTTTTAATTTATATCATTTAAAAACTTCCATTTTCTAACTGATTTTGCCAATATATTAAATATTAGATTTTTGTGTATTTATCCTATATTCAGCTCCTTTGCTGAATCACTGATTTTTAAATTAACAATTGTTAATATTAATAAATATTGATAGTGATTTTTTGAATAATAATTAATGACTTATGAACAATTGATATATTAGTTTACTGCTAAATTTAAATTAGTTTTGATTTTCTATATATAACCATCTTGCTAATGAATAATAGCAGTTTTGTGAGTTTTTTCCCAATTTTATATATTTATATGTTCTTTTTACCTTATTGCAATGACTAGAAAGTACAGAATACATTTCTGTTAACTATATTACCATGTTGTACTTATTCATCCCGTCTAACTGAAACTTTGTACCCTTTCACCAACACTCCTTATCCTCTGGCAACTACAATTACACTCTGTAAAACTGTGAGTTCAACTTTTTTCAGAGTTCAGATATAAGTAAGGATCATGTAGTATTTCTGTGCCTTGACTCACTTTGCTTAGTGTTATGTTTTGGAGATTCAGCCATATTGCTGCAAATGACAGAATTTTCTTCTTTTTTAAAAGCTGAATGATTCTATTGCATACATAAATACCACATTTTCTTCATTCATCCATTGTTGGACATAGGTTGATTCTATATCTTGGCTATAGTGGATAATGTAGTAATAAACATTGTAGTTCACATATCTCTTCAAGATATTGATTTTACTTCCTTTAGTTATACATTCAGAAATGGTGTTCTTGACTGTGTGATAGTCCTATTTTAATTTTTTGAGAAACTTTCATACTATTTTCCTTAATAGCTGTATCAGTTTACATTCCTATCAACAGTGTGCAAGGTTTCCCTTTACTCCACATCTTTCCCAACACTTACATTTTGTATTTTTTATAACAGCTATTCTAACAAGTGTGAAGTGACATCTCATTGTGGTTTTGATTTGCATTTCCCTAGTGATTAGCAATGTTAAGTAATTTTTCATATGCCTATTGACCATTCGTATGACTTCTGAAAAATGTCTATTCAGGTCCTTTGCCCATTTTTAGAACAGGTTACCTGTTTGGTTGCTATTGAGTTGAGTAGTTGAGTTCTTTATATATTTTATATATTAACCTTTTATGATATGGAAGGTTTGTAATTATTTTTTCCTGTTCCATAGATTGTCTTTTAACTCTGTTATTTCCTCTGATTTGCAGAAGCCTCTTAGATTGGTGTAAACCCATTTGTCTATTTGTGCTTTTGTTATGTATGCTTTGGGTATCCAAAAAGTAATTTTCCAGATTGTCAAGAAGTCTTTATCCTATGTTTTCTTTTAGTAATTTTATAGTTTCAAGCCTTATGTTTAAGTCTTTAAGTCGATTTTTGTATGTGATTTAAGGGTGCAATTTTATTCTATTACATATAGATACCTGATTTTCTCAGTTCTATTTATTGAAGAAATTGTCCTTTTTTCATTGTGTGATCTTGATACCTCTATTGAAATCAATTGATATAAATGCGTGGGTTTTAATGTTTCTGGGCTATTATTTTCGATTGTCTGTTTTGATGGCATTAACATCCAGTGTTGATTACTATAGCTTTGTAATATTGTTTGAAATCAGAAAGTGTAGTTCCTTCAACTTTGTACTTTTTCCTCAAGATTGCATTGACTATTCAGTGTATTTTGTGGTTCCCTATGTATTTTAGTATTTTTTTTTATTTCTGTGAAAATGCCATTTGAATTTTGGTAGGAATTACATTAAATCTGCAGAGTGCTTTGAGTAGTATGGACATTTTAACAATATAAAGTTGTTTGATTCTTACAATCCACAAACAGTATATTTTTCTATTTATTTGTGTTTTATTAAATTTCTTTTATCAATATTTTATAATTTTTATTTCTAGTATATAGGCTTTTCACTTCCTAGGTTAAATTGATTCCTATGTATTTCACTTTTTATGATGCTATTATAAATGAGATTTTTGTCTTGATTCTTTTTTGGATAGTTTGTTGTTTATGGGAACAGTATTAATTATGTTGATTTTATATATATTTTACTTGCATTATTTATAAGTACTAATATTTTTTTGGTGGTCTTTAAAGTTTTCTGTATAGAAAAATATATATCCATATTTTTAAAAAATCATCAGTAAACACAGGTAATTTAACTTCTTTTATGACTTGGATACCTTTAATTTCTTTTTTCTTACCTAATTGTTTTGGCTAGGACTTCCACTACTATGTTGTATAGAAGTGGCAAGAGTAACATCCTTGTCTTCTTCTTGATCTTAGAATAAAAGCTTCAACTTTTCACCATTAAGTATGATGTTGGCTGTGGGCTCATACTACACAGCCTTCACTGTGTTGAGGTAAAATCCTTCTCTACTTTATTTGTAGAAAGGGATTTTTTAAATCATTAAATGATGTTAAATTTTGCCAAATGTTTTTCTTCATTTCTGGAGGGATAATATGGTTTTTATCATTTGTTCTGTTAATTTAGTATACTATATTTATTGATTTGCATATATTTGAATATTCTTGCATCTCAGGGGTGAATCCCAGTTGATTATGGTGTATGATCCTTTTAAAGTGTTGTTGAATTCAGTTTTCTGATTTTTTGTTGAGGATTTTTACATCTATGTTAATCAGAAACATTAACCTGTCATCTCTTTTTTTCTTGTCTAGTTTTAATATTAAGGTAATGCTGGCCTCAAAAAATGAGTTTGGAAGTATTCTCTCTTTAAATTTTTGGAGGAGTTTGAGAAGTATTGGTGTTCTTCTTTAAATATCTGATAAAATTGTATTATGAAAACAACAGGAGAAGTTTTATTACTGATTAGGCTCCTTGCTTGTTATTGATTTGTTCAGATATTCTATTTCTTCAGAATTCAGTCTGAGAAGGTTGAATCAGTCTAGGAATTTGTTCTTTTAGATTATCCAAATTTTTTGGTGTATACTTGTTCATAGTAGATTCTTATGATCTTTGTATTTCTATGGTATTAGTTACAATGTCTCCTCTTTTATTTTTGATTCTATTTATTTTAGTCTTCCCTCTTTATTTCTTAATCTAGCTAAAGATTTGCCAATTTTGGTTATCTTTTTTAAAAGAGCAACTCTTAACTCTTCTATTGTTTTATCTCTATTTCACACATGCGTGCTCTGATATTTGTTATTTTTGTTATCCATTCTTTTATTAACTTTGTGTTTATTTTATCCTTTTTCTAGTTCTTTGAGGTGTAATGTTATTTATTTGAGATATTTCTGCTTCTTTAATGTAAACATTTATTGCTATAAGCTTTCCTCTTAGAGCTGCTTTTACTGAATCCCATAAGTTTTGATATGTTGTGTTTCCATTTGCATATGTCTCAACTTTGGTTTCCCTTTCGATATCTTTGACCCACGGGTTCTTCAGGAGCACATTATTTAATTTCAACATATTTGTAAAATTTCCATTTTTATTTCTGTTACCAATTTCTAGTTTTATTTCTTGATTGTCAGAAAAGGTGCTTGATATGATTTAAATCTTAAATTTCTTATGACTTGTTTTGTGGCCTAAAATATCTATTTTGTAGAATATTTTATGTGCACTTGAGAAAAATACATATTCTTCTGCAGTTCGATGAAATGTTCTGTATATTTATTTTATTTTATGGTCTAAAGTGCAATTCACATCCAATGTTTACTTACTGACTTTTTGTCTAGATGATCTATTAATTGTTAAAAGTAGGATACAAAAGTCCTCTAGTATTATTGTATTGCTGTCTTATTTCTCCCTTCAGATCTGTTAATATTTGTTTTATGTATTTAAGTAGTCTGATGTTGGATGCACGTATACATATGTATGTACACACATGCACATGGACACACAATTGTTATATTCTCTTGATGAATTGACCCTTTTATCATCATATAATAATTACCTTTTTGTTCCTTGTGATAGTTTTTGACTTAAAGTCTATTTTGTCTGATATATCCCTATTCTCTTGTTTTTGATTAATATGGAATATTTTTCTCATCCCTTCACTTTCAGTCTATATGTGTTTTTAAAGATAGAGTGAATATCTTGTTGGCAGCATATAGTTGAATTCTGTTTTTAAATTCCATTAAGCTATTTACATTTAAAGTTATTAATAGGTAAAAATTTACTATCGCCATTTTGTTATTTTCTGACTGTTCTGTAATTTTTAGTCTTTATTTTTAAATTTTTGTTAATGATTTTCACTGAGATATAAATATGACTTTTTATATTGTTAGATGAATTAGACTGGTAGATTATTTTAAATGGGCTTTATTTTTTAGACTATTTTTAGGTTTATAGCAAAACTAAGCAGAAGTTACAGAAACTTTTCTACAAACTTTGCCTTACCACATCCATGGCCTTCCTTCTTATCAAAATCTCCTGCCAAAGTAGTACATTTGTTATACTTGATGAATCTATATTGACAAAATATTATCACTCAGAGTTACTATTATAATAGTTTATATTAGTGTTCACTGTTGCTGTTATATATTCTTTGGGTTTGAGTAAATATATAATGGCATGTATCTGTCATTATAAAATTATACAGTGTGGTTTCACTGCCTTAAAAATCCTCTGTACTCTGTCCATTTATCCCTCCTCCCTCAAACCCTTGGCATCCGCTGATATTTCACATTTCCATGCTTTTGCCTTTTTCTGTATGTCATATAATTGAAATCATACAGTATGTGGCCTTTTGATGTTTGCTTCTTTGACTTAATAATATGCATTTAAGATTTCTCTTTATCTCTTCATGGTATAATAGCTCATTTCTTAATATTAAATAATATTTGATTGTGCTGTTTACTACAGTTTATTTATTCATTTATCTCCTGAAGGACATCTTAGTTACTTCCAAATTTTGGCAATTATGAGTAAAGCTGCTATAAATATGTGTGTTTAAGTTTTTGTGTAGATGTGAGTTTTCAGTTCCTTTGGATAAATACCAAAGAGCATAATTGCTGGATTATATAGTAAGATTATGTTTAGTTTTGTAAGAAAGCACCAAACTGTCTTCCAAAGTGATTATACAATTTTGAAATCTTACTTAGCAATGAATAAAAGTTTTTGTTTTTCCACATCTTCAGCATTTAGTGCTGTCAGTATTTTCACCATACTAATAGGTCCATAGGGGACTCTCATTTTTATCTTAATTTGAATTTCCCTAATATGATACGGAGCATTTTGGTTTGCCATTTCCATATCTTCTTTAGTGAGAGGTCTGTTAAAGTTTTTGGCCCATTTTTAAATTGGGTTGTTTGTGATCTTACTAAATTTTAAAAATTATTTGTATATATATTTATAATAGTTCTTTAATATGATTTGCCTTTTGCAATTTTTTTTCCCCCAATCTGTGGTTTGTTTTTTTCATACTCTTGACAGTATCTTTCACAAAGTAGGACTTTTAAATTGTAATGAAGTTCAGTTTATCAATTTTTTTTCCAGATTGTGCTTTTGATGTTGCAAGTAAAAAGTTATGACCAAACCCATGATCATCTAGATTTCCTTCTATCTTATCTTGTAAGGTCTTTTATAGTTTTTCATTTTATGTTTAGTTCTGTGAGTCATTTTTTTGTTAATTTTTGTACAGGTGTAAGTTTTGTGTCTATATTTATGTATTTTGTGTATGGATATGTAATAGTTTCAGCATCATTTGTTGAAAATATTATATTTTCTTCACTGCATTGCCATTGTTCCTTTGTCAAAGATCAATTGACTATATTTATGTGGGACTATTTCTGGGCTATCTCTTCTGTTTTAGTCTATTAATCTCTTTTTTCACCAATGCCACACTGTATTGATAGTATATTTTTAAGTCAGGTTGTGTCAGTTTTCCAACTTTGCTCTTCCCTTTTAATAATCTTCAATTTTTGTGGATCTTTTGCCTTTCCATAGAAACTTTAGAAAAAGTTAGTTGATAGTCACTAAATAACCTGCCAGTGTTTTGACTGCAATTGCATTGCATCTGTTAATCAAGTTAGGTAGGACTAACATTTTGACAGTATTGAGTCTTCCTATCAATGAACATGGAATACCTCTCCATTTATTTCATTTTTTAAAATTTCTTTTCATCAGAGTTTAGTCATATCTCTCACATAAATCTTGTCCATATTTTATTAGATTTATACCTACATATTTCATTTTGAGGGTGCTAATGTAAATAGTACTGTAGTTTAATTTCAAATTTCACTTGTTCTTTTCTAGTGCAAAGAAAGGCAATTAACTTTTGTATATTAACCTTGTATCCTGCAACCCTCTTATTAATGGTTATTATTTCTAGGAGATATTCTCAATATTTTTTTCAGATTTTCTACACAGAAGATCATATCATCCTCAAACAAAGACAGTTTCTCTCTTCCTTCAATTTGCATACCTTTCACTTCCTTTTCTTATTGCTATAACTAAGATGTCTCAGCACAATGTTGAAAAGTGGTAAGAAGGGACATCCTTGCCTTTCCTGATATTAGAGAAAAGTTTCATATTTCTTATAATTAATTATGATGTTAGCTGTAGGGTTTTTCTTTCTTTCTTTCTTTCTTTTGGTATAGACATTATTTCTCTAGTTGAGTAAATTTCCCTTTAATTTCTAATTTACTGAGAGAGGGGTTTTTTTTCATTTAAATAATGAATAGGCTTCCATTTTGTCAAATGTTTTCTCTGCAGCTATTGTTATAATTGTTTTTTTTCTTATTTAGTCAGTTGATGTGATAGATATATTGCTGTGTTTTGAATGTAGCCCCAAAATGCATGCATTAAAACAGTAATCCCTAAATTCATCTGTTGATTGGAGGTGGGGCCTTTGGGAGTCAATTAGGATTAGATAAGTCAATCAGGGTGGAGTAGCATGATAGATTTTGTGGTTTTATATAAGTCAATCAGGGTGGCTTTTTCATGACAGGATTGATCACTTTATAAAAAGAGGAAGAGAAAGCTAAGCCGACATGCATAATCTTGCCCTCTTGGCATGTGATGCCCTTCACTATGCAATGACACAGCAAGAAGACCTTTATTAAATGCCAGCACCATGCTCTTAGACTTTCCAGCCTCCAGAACTATGAGCTAAATTAATTTCTTTTGCTTATTAGTTACTCAGCCTATGGTATCCTGTAATAGCAATGCAAAACAAAATAAGACATATATCAATTGAGTTCCAAATGCTGAACCAGTCTTGCATACATAGGATGAATGACACTTAGTCATACTGTGAAATTATTTTCATACATTTTTTCAATTCAGTTCCCTTTTTTTGGCAGATGTTTGCTTCTATGTTCATGAGAGGTTTTGATCTGTAGTTTCCTTTTCTTGCAGTTTTTTGGTCTAATTTCAATATTTGGACAAATCTAGCCTTATAAAATAAATTAGGAAGTACTCCCTGTGCTTCTATAGTTTAAAAGAGATTGTAGAGAATTGATATAAGTTCTTCCTTAAATGTTTTGTAGAATTCAGCAGCAAACTTTTCTGGATCTAGGGCTTCACTGGTGGATATGTATATATATATATACATACACACACACACACACACATATATGTATATATATATATATATATATATATATGGATATATATATATATGTATTTTGAGACAGGATCTGACTCTGTCACCCAGGCTGGAGTGCAGTGGCACAATCTAGGCTCACTCTGACCTCTGCCTCCTGGGATCAAGAAGTCCTCCCACCTCAGCCCCTCACAGTAACCAGGACTACAGGCATGCATCACAAACATTTGGCTAATTTTCGTATTATTTTGTAGAGATGGGGTTTCACCATGTTGCCTTGCCTGGTCTTGAATTCTTGAGCTCAAACCATCTTCCCTCTTTGGCCTCCTAAATTTCACTAGTGGATTTTTAAAGTTAAATTAATGATGCATTCCTTGGGGGAGATCCCTTTGTGATGTGTTATACTTTTTAATATTTTGCTAGATTTTATTTGATAGTATACTGTTTAGAATTACTGAATCAATATTCATGGTAATTGGCCTTTAACTATCCTTTCTACACTTGATTCTAGCCAAAAGGCCAAGAAGTGATGCTTTTCTTTTTTGCTAGTACCTTCTTCATATTTTGGTTTCAGAATTAAGCTATACTCAAACATTGTTCTTTTTCTTTGTCTGTAAGGCTTGGTGTAAGATTGGTACTATTTCTTTCTTTGTCCTTGAAGGTTTGGTGTAAGACTGGTACTGTTTCTTTCTTAGTAGTTTAAAAGACTTCAGTGATGAAGCAATCCATGATGATTTACTTGTGGGAAGGGTTTTAAAGACATATTCAAATTCCTTGATAGATTTAGGAATGGAGAAATTTGCTGTTTCTTCTTGTGTTCATTTTTAAAATTTGCTTTTTGTGTGTGCCATTTTGCCTTTCGCCTAAAATTTTGAATTTATTAGAAAATTGTGATCGTAATCCCCTATGTTTTTAATATATATAAAATCAATGTAATGATATATTTTATCTGTTCCCAATATTTAAAAAAATACCTTAGGTTTGCCATAATATTATTTTTTTTAAAGCCAAACTTTGGCTTCTGTATCTATTCTTATTGCTGTGTTACAAATTACTACAAACACAGTGGCTTAAAACAGCACACATTTGTTTTCTTACAGTTCTGCAAGTCAAAAATCCAAAACCAGTTTCACTGGGCTGAAAATCATGGTGTAGTCAGGATCATATTCCCTCTGGGGGTTATATCGAATAATACATTTTCTCGCCTGTTCCACTATCTAGAGTTCTGTTCCTTGCTTTTTTGGCTTGTGGTCCCTTCCTCTATCTTCTCAGTCAAAAGTATAGTACTTGGCTTCCTTCCTCATTTCACCTTCTGTCTCTGTAGTCCATATTTTTCTACTTCAATCTTGTAAGACACTTGTGATTATATTTAGGGCCTGCCCAGATAATCCAGTATAATCTGCCATTCCCTTTAGTCATATATGTAAAGTTCCTTTTGCCATATAAGATATAATTCAAACAGTACAAGAATTATAGTATCTTGGGAGCTAGCCTGGCCAGATAATACAATATAATCTGCCATTCCCTTTAGTCATATATGTAAAGTTCCTTTTGCCATATAAGATATAATTCAAACAGTACAAGAATTATAGTATCTTGGGAGCCATTATTCAGCCTACCACACCTTGTTGATTTTTTTCACTGTTTATTTGTTGTACATGTTATTAATTTCAGCAGTTATTTATTTTTATTTTTATATTCTTTGATTTTGCTCTTCATTGTCTAACCTCTTTTTATAGATAATTAAATAATTATTAGGCTTTTTTGTTTCTTAATATGTGCATGCATGTATGGTTTTAAGGTTCATCTGATATAGTTTTTTAGCTGTATCCCACAAAATTTATTAAGTGGCATATTCATTATATCTGAAACATATTTTACACTTACATGAAGTGAAATAAGTAAAATATATTTAATTTGGATAATTTTAAAAATTATTATTTAGAAGAGTTTTGAATAGTTTCCAAACATCTGGGAATATTTCTAGTTATCTTTTTACTATTGATTTACATTTAGTTATCCTTAAGTCAAAATATGACTTTAATCCTTGATTAGTTAGCTTTTTTTAAAGCAGTTTAATGAGCCATTATATTTATATCATCAAATATTTCATTGGCACTTGAAAATAACTTATTTATTGGATACGTTTATATTGTCAAAAAATTATATTATTTAGTTCTATCAGTTACTGAGAAAAGTGTGGTAAAGTCTTCTACAATTACTATAGATTTTTGCATTTCTTATTTGAGTCCTGTCTATTTTTGCTTTATATATTTTGAAGCTATGTTATTGGCTGGATACAAATTTAGTATTGTTATAAATTCTTGGTGAAGTAACATTTTTCATTGTAAAATTTTCTTTATAAATGCTTATGTTTTAAACTCTATTTTCATATTATAGATCTACCAGCTTTATTTTAATAAGTATTTACAAGGATATCTTTTTAGATCATTTTACACCACTGCTATGTCTTTGTTACCTTCAACTTTTCATATTTAAAAAAATTTATGGTTTGCCTCTTATAAACATCATATAATTAGTTTTTTAAAAAATCCATTGTGATAATCTGAGACATGTTTCCCCCTTCCTTGGAATAATTTATGAGTATTATCATTCTTTCTAAATGATTAATTAGATTCTTAGGTAAAAACCATCTAGACTTTGATTTGTTTGGTGAAAAGCTATTTAATTACTTATTAAATTTATCTAAAGGTCTTAACGAGTTCTAAAGTTTTCTCTTTTTTCTTAGGTAAGTTTTAGTGGTTGTGATTTTACAGCCATAGGTCTGTAGAACATGAACCTGTAGAAGTTATAGTTATTTAGAATTATGTTATTTAGAATTATTTCTAAACATTTAGATACTGAGTTCTAATTAAATTCCACAATGGCCAAAGATAATATACTCATGAATTCAGTTTCTGAAGTGTGTCGAGACTTGCTTTATGGACCAGCATATGTTTTATTTATTAGAAGACCTCTTATACACTTGAAAAAAATGAGTAATTGCATGTAATTTTCTATGTGTTTTCAAATAATTTCAGTAACCATGTTGCTCAAATAGCCCACATTTTTTCTCCCTTCTGGGATCATTTTCCTCCAGTTTAATGAAATTTCTTTTGTCTTTCTTATAGAGTGAGTGCACTGACCATAAGTTACTCTGAGAATAGCTTTATTTCATTTTCATTTTTAAAAGATACATTTGCTGTGTATAGAAATTTAGGTTGGCATTTCCATTTCCAAAACTATAACAATGTCATTTCATTGTCTTCTGACTTTTATGGCTCATGTTGAGAAGTAAACTCTTATTTTTATTGTTATCTCCTGACCAGCAACAGTTGTTCCACACTCACACTCTGGCTGCTTTTAAGATTGTCTTTAATTTTGGCTTTGAGCAGCTTGACTATGATATGTCTTGGTGTCATTTTCCTTCTGTTTATTCTATTTGTGGTTCACTGAGCTTCTTGAATATGTAAATTGATGTCATTAACCATATCTTTAATCATATGAAGAAAATTCTAATTTTTAACCATTATTTCTTAAGTATTGTCTATCATATTACTTTCTATTTATCTGGGACTTCAAAAGATGTGCATTTCTACAATGTCTCATATTCCTCTTATAGTTCTGTTTTGGTTTATTTTTTTCTTTATATATTCAACTTAAAGGTTTTCAATAACCAGTCTTCTAGTTTACTTTTCCTATTTTATGCCATGCCTAGTCTTGTGTTAAATATATCCACTGAGTTCTTAATTTGTAATATTGTGTATTATATTTCTACCATGTAAATTCAATTTTCATAGATTGTAATGCTCTAATAAAATATATTTTCATTTACTTATCCATTTATTTCTCAATTTTACTCTCATGTTAGTTATAATTACTTTAAAGACCTTGTCTGCTAACTTCAATAACTGAAGCATCTCTAGATACGCACATAATTTATTTTTGATTATCAATCATTTACTCCTTCTCCCTTGCATGTTTGGCAATTTTTAATTGTATTTTTGATATTGCGAATTATATTTTGTATAGAATATCAATGATTTTATCACCCACTGATGAGCATTCAGTTTTGTTCTGGGCAACAATTACATTTCAGGTAGATAATCTAGATCATGTGGAGGCTTGGGCTTAGGCTTTAATAGGGTTTGTCTGTTTTGACATTGCCCTTAATCCTATGGTATGGCCCTTACTCCTAGGGCATGGTATTTCTAGGATCTCAAAAAAATTTCCTGGGTATTCACCAAAGATATTTTTCTTTGGCTGGGGTTGATCTCCAACATCAATCCCATTTTGTGGAATATGTGACATTTCTGTTTCAATCTAAGCCCCTCAGTAACATAGTAACTGCTAGAATTCTTGATATTTTGTCCTATGTATACACAGGTTCATAGTTAGCCAAGGGCTTTAATGATACCACTACATTAATATTTTTCACTCCTGGTCTGATGCTCTCTCCTCTCTAGGTTCCTGATTTCCAAACTTCAGCCTCCTTAACAGCTCTGTTTCCTCTGCCTTGTGGACTTGTTGTACTTCTTCCATTTAGAGCAGATTAGGAAATAAGCCCAGGAAGAAAACAAGGGTAAATGTGAGGCTTAATTTGGCACTTCCCTTCTCCCAAGGATTAGTCATGTGCTCTTTGCTGCCAATGCCCCAAAACATTTTTATTTTTTTCCTTTTCTTTTTTTAAATTTTATAACTGTCTGTGGCAAAAGCTTATTTGTATCAAATGTCCTTTGGGTCTTCAGTAAGGTTCATCTTTTCATTCTTAATATTACTGTATATATTATCTTTTTTTCCCGATCACTTATAACAGAAGACTATCAACTTCTTATTCAAATAAAGGAGTTTACCTTTGTTAATCTTCTATTTGCTATTATCTTTACTAATTTCTTCCTTCAGCTCTTTCTTTTGTTTCTCCTTCTCTTCTTGGGATGGGTGATAATTTTAGCTTTTTAATTTTACTAATGTGCACATCCAAAAATATAAATATTCCTCTAGGTTTTGCTTTAGCTACATCACTCAGATTTTTCCATGTAGTATTTTTTAATAGTCAGTTGAAAATATTATCTATTCTTCTCATAAGTACTTTGGATGTAAATCTTTCTTAATTTAGAAACACATGTAATATTCCACTTATTTTTTGTTGTTGATTTCTAGTGCAATTACAATTGATTTAGGGAAAAATACTCTTATGATATTAAACATTTGAAATTGTTCTGATTTGTCAGTACATGCTGGGTACATGGTTCAATTTTTACATATCTTTGTGTCCTCAAAAAGAATGTGTAGTCTCTAATTCTATATATGTCCAATAAGTCAAATTTACTAATTGTGTTCTTTAAATTCTAGTTTGATAATTGCTTTCTATCAGTATTTTAAAGACATAATTTTATTCCCTTTTAGCTTCTATTTTTAATATTAAGGAAACTTTTGTTAGTCTTGTTTCACTTTAAAGAAGCTTCCTTCTGAATCCCCTATTAGGTATGTATGTATATATGTATTGTACCTTTCCAGGGTCCTCTAAATATTTGCTTTCATTTATGTTTTCTTTTTCCTTGTCTCTCAGTGCTTCATTATGGGTAGTTTCTTCTGATTTTGTTTTTTTCATTTCTAGTGATTTCTTTACATACATGTAATCAGTTCATAAGTCTATTAAGTTCTTAATTTTTTATTTAATTTTTGTCTTTGTAATTTTCTGGAAATTTTACTTGACTCTTTATCAGACCTGCTTTATTATGTAATATATTTACCACTTCATTCTTGAATTTTTCAAATGTAGCTTTTGTCTCCTTTAACAAAATAAGTTGTTTTACAGTGTTAATTTTTATAGTGTCTAAAAATCACAGCACCTGGATTTTCTGTAGGTCTGTAAATATAGCCAATTTTATTTTTTTCTGTAGGTTTTTGCTTTTAGTCTTTTCTCTTTTGCATTGGTATATTGGGTGTGTATTTAAAACATTATTTTAAAAATATTTTAATGCTTAGGATAATGTTATTTTCCTTTATCTAGAACTTTTGTTTCCTTTTGCCTGGCACCTGGAGAAAGATAACAATCTCTGATTTTCTTTATCCATATTTAATGTTTGAAAATTCCTGGGCCAATCAGAAGATTAAAAGTTAGGCTGAAGCTTCTGTGAGAACCAATTTACTCTGGTTCACTTTACTCAAAGAATGCAGCTCTTTACAATCTCAACCCAAAATAGGATTTGTGTATCTGAGTTTCCATCTTAACCGGGTTCAGGACTCTAACTTCTAGGACAAACCAAATCTTAGTTTTACGTCTCACCACTTTTTTTCCAAGGAGGCAAATGTCTCTATGGCTAAAAGAGCTCTTTTCTCTAGATAGGTGGTAGTTTTTAAAAGCAGCCTGGTAATTCCTTATTCTTTTGTTAGTTGTCTGAAATTTTAAGAAGACTGAAAGTATTTTAATTTACTGTAACTCATTATATTGTATTTTATATGGTTACTTCACAGTATTTAGTCTCCCAGTGATGGAAACAAAAGTTCATCCACTTTGGTTCCATGTAGATATCCATTTGACCCAATATAAGTTTTTGAAAGGACCAGCTTCTGCCTGTTGATCTGCAGTATCGCTCTTCTCATCAATCCAGAATCCACATATTGAGTGTTTCTCGACCCTCTAATCTGTTTCACTAGACTATTTGTTCTGTCTTACATCAATGCCACAATATTAATTATTTTGTGTTTATAATAATAAATGTCTAGCAAAATCCTCTCACTTTGTTTTTTCTTTATTTTTCAATATACGTTTTAGAATTTTCCTATTTTCATAAACATGCTGCTAGCTAGCTGCTTGGATTATTGAATCTGTATGTTAATTTGAGAATCAGCATTTTAAAACTGTTGAATACAATCAATGAACATATTATATCCTTCCATATATTTGTACACTCCAATTTTCTTTCATAACATTTATTATTTGTCAGTCCAGAGATTTGCAAAGTTTTTATAAGTTTAATTCTGGGTAAAGATTTTTATACTATTGCACATATTTTTTAAAAACTAGGTTTTTCTAATGTTGCTTTTACACAGATATGTACTTGATGTTTTAAAAAATATTGACCATGAAGCCACCAAGTTTGTGTACTTGGTTAGTTAATTAATTAATTGAATAATTAGAATTGGGGTTTTGTTCTGTCACCCAGGCTGGAGTACAGTGGCATCATCATAGTTTACTGCAGCCTTGAACTCCTGGAGGGGGGCGGTTGTCAAGTGGTCTTCCCAACTCAGCCTCCTGATTAACTAGAACTACAGAGATACCACTACTGGCATTCATTCATTCATTTTCATAGACAAGGTCTTGCTATGTTGCCCTGTCTAGTCTTGAATTCTTGACCTCAAGCCACCCTCCCACCTCAGCCTTCCCAAGGGCTGGGATTATAGATGTGAACCACCACACCTGGCCAATTTATTAATTCAATTAAAGAACCTGTGAATTCTTTTGCATTTTCTTCATATACAATCATCATCTGAAAATAAGAAAGTTTATTTCTTCCTGAACAGTCTTTAAGCCTTTCATTAATTTTTTTCCTCATCTTCCCATAATAGGTACATTGTTGAATAGAAGTAGTAACAGCATCATATTTATTTCATTCCCAATAACGGAATACTTGCAGTATTTCACCACTAAGTATGTTTACTGCAGATGTGCTACAGCCTTTATTGGAATAAGGAGGTCTCCTTCCCTTCCAAATGTGCTAAGACTACTTATTATGATCGAATTTTCCCAAATATTTCTCTATATCCCTAGAGATGACAATATATATTATTTGAATTATTTTTGAAAATTATAGACTTTCCCCCAGAATAAACCAACTTTGTTGTAATACATTATCTTATGTCCACATTGCCAAATTTATTTTGCTATATTTTGTTTTAAATTATTGCATCTATGTTCATGAGTGAGATTGATATGCAATTTTTCTTTCTGATAATGTCCTTGTCAGGTTATTGCCTTAATGTTTTTATAAAAGTATTTGGGAAATTGTTCTTATTTTTCATTTCTCTTGATGCATTTTCTCTAACAGCAGATTTTAGATGTCTGTTTTCTTTTTGTGGTATATTGGCAAGTTTCATTTTTCTAGGAATTTTTAATTTAATCTAAATATGTATAGTATTTAAGTATTTTAATCTAAATATTTAAACTTATTTGCAACTGCTGCAAACTTTTTTTTTTTGAGATGATATCTCTGTTGTTCAGGCTGGAGTGCAGTGGTGTGATCTTGGTTCTTCTCAGCCTCCACTTTCCAGTTCAAGTGATTCTCCTGCCTCAGCCTCTCAAATACCTGGGACCATGGGCACGTGCCACCGTGCCCGGCTAATTTTTGTATTTTTAGCAGAGTTGGGGTTTCTCCACGTTGGCCAGGCTGGTCTCAAACTCCTGACCTCAAGTGATCTGCCCTACTCAGCCTCCTAAAGTGCTGAGACTACAGGTGTGAGCCACCATACCTGGCCTCAAACATTTTGTATATTGGGCCAGATAGTAAAATATAGTAAAATAATTTAGGCTTTGTGGGTTATACAATCCCTCTCATATCTGTTCGTGAATGAAGCGTACCTGTGTTCCAATTGAATGTAATTTATAGATACTGAAATTTAAATTTCAAATAATTTTCACATATCATATATTTTTATTTTTTTCAGCCATTAAAAATATTTAAACCATTCTTAGCTCATAAATATACAAAAACAGACAGTGGGCTGGATATGGACAGTAGCTGGCCATAGTTTAATAATCTCTAGCATACAGTTGTTTAAATACTATCTTATGCTCTTTCTGAGGTATACAGAATCATTAAGAATGTTCACATATGTATTAATATTGGTTATTTTCTTTTTAAGACTAATTAAGAAAATTAGTCTTGCCATTGGCTTACCAATTTTAAATTGTTTTTCAAGAACCAAAGTTGGGCTTTGTTCATCTCCTGCATTTTTTTTTCTAGTTCACTAATTTGTTCTTACAGTTATTTTCTTTTTTCTTTCTTTAGATTTAATTTGCTGTTCTTTTTTTTTTTTTTTTTAAGAAGTACGCTTGGACATTGATTTCAGATTTTCTTTAACTTCTCATTTAAGGTTATAAATTATTTATCTAAGCATGGCTTTAGCTTTCCTCTTCCACCATTGGTATTTTCATTATTGCTAGTCAAAAGTATTTTCCAATTTTCATTTAATTTCAAATTCAACTCATGAATTATTTAGGACTGTATTTATTAATTTGTATCCACACATGTACCTCTACAGATAGATTTTCTTTTATCGTTTTAGCATTAACAGCTTAATTCCATTTTGGTTAGATCACATATTCTATATGATTAAAATCCTTTGAATTTTGTTAGATTTTCCTCTATAGCTCAGAATTTTTCCAGTTTTAACAATCATTTTATGCAGTCTTCTGCAATATATGTCCATTTGCTCAAATTTGTTAATTTTGTTATTCAGGTCTATTTCTTAAGGATTTTCATTTCAACTTGATTCATCAGTGATTAATTTATATTTCTTAGATTCTCCCATTTTGGTTGTGAGTTTGTTTATGTTTCCTTTTTGGAAATGACAGTTTTTCCTTTATATATTGTAAGTCTATATTTTAGATAAATAAGTAAATTTAAAAATTGAACCTTTCATTTTTATAAAATGGCTTTCTTAATTTCTATTAATGCCTCTGATCTTAAAGTGTATTTTGATTGATGTTAATATACCTACACTAGGTTTCTTTATTGTTTACATGAGATATGTTTTCTGTTCTTCAAAATATATATCCTTATATTTGTAATATTACTCTTAATAGAAAGCAAATATATTGAATTTTGCTTTTTGTATTTAATGTGACAATATATGTTTATATTTCATGTAATATGGGATATACTTTAGTTTAAATTAACTAATTCTTTTTATTTTTTTCTGAATTGTATCTCCTATGTTTCTTTCACTCTCTTCTTGCCTTCTTTTCTGTTTGTTGTTTTAATTAATTTTTTTTATTTCCCTCTATTAGCTTATTAGCTTCATCTTTTACTAACTGCATTATAGCATAACATATGATTTTTCTTCTGACATTCACAATTGTAATGTGTTGAATTGTACATATAGTTTTAACTCAACTGTGTATTATTATTCCATTCAGACAATATTCAATTAGAATTATATTTGCCCTATCAATTGCTCTGAACACATTATTGATTCTCTAGGTCTCATTTGTTAACCTTTTTTTCATGACTGTAGGAATCTCTTTAAAATTTACTTATGTATGAATTCACTGTTAACATTCCTTGAGTTTTAAAAATGTAAAACCCTATTGTTTGCCTATATTTTAAATGGATACTGAATTCTAGGTTGGTAGTTGTTTTCCGTCAGCATTCTCAAGATACCATATTAATTTGACTTTTCTTGCTTACAAACTTTTTATTCAATAGCTGTCAGTCTTGTTGTTGCTTGCTTGCATGTAATATGTCCTTTTTATCCTCTAGCTACTTTTAAATATATTTCTTGTTTGGGTTTTCAGTTCTATAATAAATGTACGAAGGTGTTTTACCTATATTTATTGTTATTAAAATGTATTGTTTCACTCATATTTGTTTCTTGTAATATTGTGTCAATTTTTGAAAAATTTCATTTTCTCATGAAATATCTCTTTGTGGAACTCAGACACTTTCATCATGTCTAATTATCTCATGTTCTTTTGCATTTTCTATCCTTCTCTTTATAATTTAGTTTTAATACTATCTTCTAATTTATCTTTGTTTACAGTCCTCTCTTTCAGCTTGATCTAAATTGTTGTTAAGTCTGTTTGAGTTCTTGTTTTCAAGTTGTACTTTTTAATTCTAGAATTTTCAGTTGGTTCTTTTTTATACTTATAGATTACCAATTTTCTGCTAACATCTTCAATATTGTCTTTTACTTCTTAGGATGTATTAATCACAGTTTTTTTAAAGTTCAGTATCTCTTGAGCCCACTACACAGATCTTCTTTAGGACTCTTGTATGTTCTGTTTATTCTCTAAGTTTTGTTTTTGTTGTTATTGTTTGTTTTGAAACAGAGTCTTGGCTCTGTCAACCAGACTGGAGTGCAGTACCATCATCTTGGCTCACTGCAACCTCTGCCTCCTGAGTTCAAGCTATTCTCCTGCCTCAGCCTCCTGAGTAGCTGGGACCACATGCATACGCCACCATGCCCAGCTAATTTTTTGTATTTTTAGTAGAGACAGAGATGCACCGTGTTGGCCTGGCTGGTCTTGAACTCCTGACCTTAAGTGATCCACCCACATTGGACTCCCAAAGTGCTGGGATTATAGGCGTGAGCCACTGTACCCAGCTTATTCTCTAAGTTTTTTATTATGTTTGTTTTCTTCCATGCTTGGTTATTTTAATTGTTGCCAAACATTATACATAACTGTAAACATATCTAGAGTCTCTGGATGACCTTCTCATTCTCCAGAATGCATTTACCTTTACTTCTGACAGGCAGTTAGACTAGACACATTAGTAATATGGAGTCACCTCAACCCTATAAGTAATTGAAGTGATTTGAAATGAGCTTTGGTACTTAGGAGAACTGGTTTATTTTCAGTTTTCACTTACTCTTAGGAAGTAAGCTTTTTAAATCCAAACTGAAAACCGGAAGTATATATGAGGGCATCTCTTATTGAACTCTAATTTTTGTTTTTTCAGCTTTATACATCTGTTAAAATATCTGCTGTTTCTTAGTCCCTGCAAAATCCCTGCATAAAATTTGCCATCACCCTGTTGGAAAAAGCAGTCTCAGTTACAGGGCTTACCTTGCTAGGCTTTTCTTCTCTTCTTATAACCTTGGTATCTCTCCAATGTCTTCAAAAGGATTTCATATATACATTTATATATAATATTTTTTATATTTTATATATATGTATATATACAGTTGACAATATCAGTATGGAATAGGAAAATATATATATTTCCTCATCATAAGTATTTTTTATATATAGTTTGGGCACATATACATATATCATTTTTGTTCAAATTTTATATAACTTGAATAATATATATATAATATTTAAGAGATAGGAAAAATACATAAATACATCTATGTAAAATATATATAATTTGTCCAAAGTTTGCAGTTGTTTTCACTGAGAGAGTTGTTCTGAAATAATGTCATCTGTTATTGATGGCAGGAGAGCTCCCACTCATTGCATTTTACATTTGTATAGTTTTCTATTCCTTACTGATATTTTCAAGTGTATCTTTCGTATCTTTAAACATAATAAGTGTCATTGCTTTATAAACTGTATCTGGTAATTTCAATATCTGAGGCACATCTCTGTCCACTGTCTGCTATTTCTGTTGGTTCCGGCTCACATGAGTACCCTATTTCTTTTTTCTACTTTGTTGCTTTTGCCTGTGTACTGCAATTACCCTTGAAAAAGTATATTTTTTTGAGGCCACAAATGAAGGCATATTCCGTCAGATTTACATTTGCTTCTAACTAGTGCATGCATTTGTCACGAATAGAGAGTACTCTTAACTCAACATAAACTTGACATTCTTGAGAACCTCTAGAAAGCAAATCTGCTGGAAGTTTTGCCAGAGACAACATTTATTCAAAGAACTTTTTTAAAAACCTTTTTCTTTCTTTTCTCTCAATTGTTCTTGTAGTACTTACAAGGCATTACTTGTGGATAACTTTTATATTAGGTACACAACTCTTTGTGTTCCAAATTAATGTGAGAGAAAGTCTCTTCACAGACTCCCTGCTATAGGGAGGCCCTAGAATTTGACTTCCTTTCTCCTCTGCCTGTAGCACATTTAGGTAAACTTAGCACATGCCTTCTTGGTAAAAGCAACTTAGTGCTTGGCACCAAGTCTTTCTGTGCTCCAATAATGAAATACCATCAACTGGGTGGTTTATATAGAATAGAAATTTATTGTCTCACAGTGGTGAAGACTGAGAAGCTCAAGATTAATGTGCTAACATAGTCAGTGTCTAGTGAGGACTATTACGTGTTTTCAAGATGGCATCTTGTTGCTTCATCCTCTGGAGGGTGAACACTGTGTCCTCACATGGTGCAAGAGACAGAAGAACAACAAGAGCAAAGTTAGTCCCTTTAGCCCTTTTTTAAGGCACTAATCCATGAATGAGGGCAGATCCTTCATACCTTTATTACTTTTCAAAAGGCTCCTTCTCTTAATATAATCAGAATGAGGATTTGATCTCAATATGAATTTTGGAGCAGACACATTCAGACTATAGCAGTGCTCATGTATACAATTTATATATTCATGTTTTATTCCCACACTCAGGTTTGTACCTGTAGTTCTTGCTAGTTGTTAACTCTTAAATCATATTAGATTTAAATATTTAAATCTCTTTAAACATTTTAAAGGAATTTTCAAATATTTTATTCAGTATTTTAATTTTTATCTTTGGTAGATTTGGTCTAAATAAAATAATTCATTGTTATTCAAAATAGAATATTCCCATCTTTTTGTTTTTAACATATTGGAAAAAGAAAATACTGCCTTATGAAATGTGTTGTTGAGAAGTTATTGAATTTATTTTTGGTGTGGCAATAAAACATGGCCAAAAATATCCCCTGGGTGTTTAAGACAAATGGTTCTTTTATTCTTTATTGGGTTCAATGTTGTTTGTGTATATCACTTTAGTTACATATGTATCTATTACAGCAAATCAATAAGCTTTAGTGTTTCTGCAGATGTGTATATAACATTTAAAATTCTTTCAACTATGTATTCACTTCTTTGTGTACTTTAGGTATCAATTTCCAATAAATGTACATTAATATGTTTACTGTGATTATAGATATTTTTAGTTTTCTTTAAAAATTTTAAACAGATTTATGCCCAAGAAGAAGTGAGAAGGCTGATAATGAAAAGAGAAAATATCTGAATAGCTGTGAGGCTAAACCTAGAATCAGCAATGCAATAGCATGTAGCTAGGGTATGATGAACAGATTGGAGGGTGAGAAACACAACGATGTTAGGCTTCTGTGTCTTAGATCATGCAAAGGTCTAAACAATAAACCAGGTAATAGATCTTAACATGCATCTTTAATTTTGTTTCTTTCATCTGTCTTTTTTTTTTTTGATGAAAAATTGTTACTGAGTTGAGTTTCTTTAACTCTTGGAAAAGCTTTAAAATATGTGTAACTGTCATTTTAAAAAAATGACTTCATGGGAAAATGTATTGTTGTATGCAGATTTCCAGTGGAAACCTGCAGATGCTCACATAAGAAACATTCTTGCCCACTCTTTTGAATAAACATGTTGCAAGCCCAGTATATTTGCATACCCAAGAGAATAATTGTCTCAAAGATATGAGCTGTGAACACATGTGGTTGTCTACCAGATTATGAACACCAGACTTGAGACGTATATTTTTCAGGTGTACAGCTTGAGGAAATTATTGAACACTCAGCACAAATGCCATGTCTTGGGAAATATTTGGAGAAATGTAGGTGCTACTGTATTTTGAATAATCAGTCCCTCTAGCTCTCATTGTGACTGACGGAAAATTTATTTGATTTTCCCTTGACAAAGAGAAACAAAATTGTAGCTCTCTTAATGCATAGTTTGTTAAGCAATTTCCATTTTGTAGTTGCATCTCACAGATGTTCTAAAATGGTTAAGCCAAAAAAGCATGTTTTAAGTCACAAGTAACTTAGAACAAAATACATACCTATCAGTTGGTTAATATATATATATAATCTCATTGATAACTCCTTCACAAAAAGAAGCATTTTATAGGGCCAGTATAATCTTTTGTGACTTTATGGGTAAAAAGTTATAAAGTCACATACTCTGCCCGAATGTTTGACTTTTTTTTTTATATTTCGCAATTTAATGTAGTCGAGCCAGAAGATGTGAAAAACGTTCAGATACACATGCAGCATAGCAGCTCCTGTAGATCTGAACAAACTCAAGTCTTCAACCTATTATCTTCAGAATTTGTTATAACGTATGCCTATTAAATTGGACCAGATCTAATTTTTCAGAGTAGCCCCCAAATAACTAATTTTTCAAGATATGTCCGCTGCTAGCAACGACTTCTTGTGGAAAGCAGCTGTTTCAAATCATACTGGTATAAATAGGGCAACTATGGAGCCTGGTGTGCCCAGGCCACTATGCCTTATGCCTTTTGTCTGGGAGTAACTGTTACTATTACTTATGCTCTCAAAAGGTGCAGTTTTAAATGATAGATTATGCAGCCACACTAGATTTAGAGGCTAAGATTCAGTAACATTCTGAAGAAAGAATAATGGTCTAATATTACATAGTCATACAGTACCTTGTCCTATTAAAGTATTTCATTTATTTCAAGCATCCTCCCCTCACACTCTTTGACTTAAGTATATTATTTCATTATGTTTTTGTTAGAGATATACTCAAGGTTTTTAGCTTGGTGATTGTGGAAAATATTACCACTATCGATAATTTAATTAATAAATTCAGTACAGCCTTCTGTCAGGTTTTTTGTACAGTAGAGTAAGAAAACCTCTCTATTAATGCATTTTAGTGGTTTATTCTTCTGCTATTATCTGCCTATTAACAAGTTCTCAAATATAAGCAACTTACAGAAAATAATATGTTTGATGTGCCAACTATATATATTTAAGTGAAGATAAGTTATTCCTGTGTAATGTTCACTGTCAAAAGTTTCCCAGTAACCAATGGCTTTATGTTAATTTTCACATGTCTTCAGTCATTGGATTCTTGCTTTAGAGAAAGGTATACTCTTCTTTGGTCAGAGTTATAGATAACTGAGGCTATTTTTGCATTGATTTCCTGTTTCATTGTAAAAATTTTCATTCCTACCTTCTCAATTCTAGAAATTGGGTGATCAGGAAGCTAATTAGGCTTCTGATCAGATGGCATGTAGGAACCTGATTTACCACCTTCTTAACAGCAATACTGTGTGGTCATTTTTCTCAGAGCATGCTTTTATATATTTGAACAAACCAAATCTCACGAATCACATGAATGTTTTGAACTTAAGTTTAAATAAATGACAAGAACCACAAAGATTCATGAAAAAATAAGTTTTATGAAATGACATACATTCAGTGTAGTCTTCTATTCATCTATATGTGGAGTAATTTTCTATAATCATAATCATATTGATGAGCTGGTAGGCTCAGGATCTCAACCTGTTCAGAAGTGCTATAGATAATAGGAACAGCTGTATTCTTAAAGGATTTTAAGTGAGGAAACTAAGCTATCAAAAATAGTTCTTGTTTAAACTTCAGTTATTGAAAATAAAGTGAGCTGATTATATAGGTGTGAAGCCATTCCAGATAATTATAGTTTTACCTTTATTTTCTATTTTTGTTACTTAAAGTGTCAGAAATAACATGTCTTATTCTATTAAGGTGAAAGGTCAGTAGCCACTGTAGGATGTGTATCTTCTACCATCATAATAGCAAGCTTGGTCAGAGCTCAAAAATGAAAGAGGTGCTACCTTTTTTTCATTTTTACAATTTTACTGTATCTCTTAATAATGTTAAGGGTAGAGAAGGAGGAGGACTATTGTCTTTTAATAGGATTTCATTTATCCTATTTCTCATACAACATTGCTCAGTTTTAGAATGTGCGTCAGGTGAATATTCAGGCTTATAATAGAGTAAGACATTAAACTTGAAATTTCTTCTATTATAAGAAGTGAGAAGCAAAGAGACTACACTCACTTTTTCATCATTTGTTTTTCTTCTCAGTGGAAGACCCTTGATTGATAACTTGCTCAATGCCAAATAACAGAAACTATCAGTGTATCCTGTGTAACAACAAATAAATATTACTTTCTTTGTTCTTGCTCATGATCATTAATGACTTCCAGATAATATATCAATTATTATTTTCTATAACACATAACATTAAACACTTGAAACAGATGCTTGTATTTGATAAAGTTATCTGGCATCTGTCGTGAACATGAACATACACAATTGAAAGCCTTTATAGATCCGTGGCAAGTATAAGCCATCACTGGTGAATGATTTCACAACTTGTAACAGCTCACATGGTTTTGAGACCTTAAACCCTTAAGCATTCTTCTTTGCCTCGCCTGTCAACCACCATGTTTAATGTAAATTTCCTGATTGCCCAGATGCTTGCCAGACTGGGAATAGCCTCCCCAAGATTATCTTGCTTTCAATGCCCAGGGGCATCTGAGCTTGTATGGCATTGTTATTGATTAATCATATCTACAATGTTTTTGACTTTTTCTGGTTGATTTGGAAATGAGAGATGGCAATCAGGAAACTAACAACACATTGAAAATCAAGGCACTTTTAAGATATGAAATAAATAAGGCAGGGGATACTTCCTATTGAGTAAGGAGGCAAATTCTGAAAATGTTCAGATACTTTTTATTCCTGACACGGAACCTTGCCCAGTTGTGATGAATATGGGTTTTAAATTGAGCTCTGCCCCACAGCTTCAGCAAATGAGTCCTCACAAAGGAAAGATAATCAAAACTCCAAAAACAAGTAGGTATATTACAAAGAAGCTGTAGTAAGATATGAGCATACCATTTAATCATTTAATTGAAATGGATATGTTTTTCCTAGTAACTAATCGATTATCTCAAAAAGAATAAAATTCACATAGATTACATTCTTGATTAAGTCTTACATACTGAGTTTTCATCTCATTCTTTGCCTTTAAGATAGAAATGTTATTTTAAAGGTTAGATGTTTTTTAGAAAACCATTTCACTTTTACATAAATTTAAAGTTTCTGAATATTTAAGAATTATATTAATATAAACTATTGTTTCCTTTCAAAATTTGTTTCACAAGAGCAGACAATAGATCTCCACTTTCAGCTGCACATTTAGATGTTTCTTTTATTTTTGAGTGTACTTTCTCCTCAATCTTTCCACAGAATTTAAAATTTTGTTCCTCTCATGTTTTATTGAAAAGGCTCTCTGCTATTATATCATTCCGTTTTCCGGTTTCATCCTTTTGTCTGAAGGCACATGCAGCATCCCTGGTCTAAGGACTCTAGACAGCGAGGGAAATGGATAGCCACGAGAGTATCTCTAGTCAAGGTTGAAAGGGAGCGCATAGCTTTCTAAAACGAACACCGTGAATGGGGGACATTTAGGTTATTGCCATGACAATTCTAATTGTTGGAACTTTATTCTTATTATGGTCTTTATTCAGTTGGATTCACCCTCACAGCACACATAGACGAGGCACTTTAATTTCTGGGCTGGTTTTGGAGACCATGTAGCCAAGAATCATCATCTTTTTGTTGCGATAACAAAACACACGGTCAAGGGGGTCTAAATGGAATTGCATTTTATAGGCATGCAGAGATCGGTATGAAGTAAGACATGCTCTGTTTGACCTCTGGAAGCTCTCTCTAACAAATGATGGGGCTACATTTTAAATTACAGGAGATTCCAATTACTGTGAAATTATGGGGCTATATGAGCTCCCTCTATGGGCTAATTTAACGTCTGCAAATTATATTTCTTCTTCTTTTTTTTTTTTTTTTTCCTTCTTCCCATTTTTTTCCCCAACAAAGCCTCTGTGTGGCCTCTGGGATGGGGTGGCCGCCTAAGGGCCCTGAGGTTGTGCTCCTTGGAGCGTGTGCAAGATGGCTGCCCCAAGGCTGTTTGAAGCTGGCGCGTTTGAAGCTGCCGCGCGTGTTTGAAGCTGCGGCATTTGAAGCTGTCGGGCTTGAAGCTGGCGCCTGTGTTTGAAGCTGCGGCATTTGATGTTGCTGAGGACGTTTGTAAATTTGAGACAGACTTTAATATTGTTAGACGGTAGGGGAGTCCTTTTCAACCCCCTTTTCATTTTTTTTTTACTTGAACTTTTTAAAAAGTTTTATTTAACTTTTTTTTTCAACTATTTTAACTACTTATGTCAGCCGAGGAATGCTGTGATTCACAGTCATTATTGTAAGGAGGCTGTTATGTATTTTTAGTGCTGCTGGGACCATAGGAATTCTTGAGTGGCTTTGACTGGATACAACAATGTGGAGAATAATCCCAACTGTGAAAAGTGCTACTGTGGCCACAGAACAGTACAGAATAATTTTTGAAAAAGGGCAGTATCCTTGTTGCTTTTAGAAGAAGGCCGGGTATGCTCACTGTTGCATTAGCAAGACTGATGATTGTAGAGGTAGAACAAATATATGTGAGTAGAAGGAGTTGGGGATTCATAGGTATAGGAATTAAGTTTGCAGTTGTGGAGCAAAGCATTTTCTGTTTTTCTTCCTATTTTTTCCCTTCCAATTTCTATAAAAAAGTAGGGAAAAAGATGGGTGTAATTATAAACCAATGCTGTCAACCCTTTGGACAATAGTATAAAAAGGAGTGACGTTTGATGTGAAGAGCATCTCTTCTGAAATGTGGGAGAGAAGAGAATGAATATTGCTGCTGTGGTAAAGGAAAGAAAACAGATGTTATCTTATATTCTGTAGATTATGGTTTTATAAATATCTTGTTTGAAGGAACCCTAGATGTAGAGGTGAAAAGCTGGGAAAAATTGGGAAAGAGCCATGAGTTTTCAAATCCAAATTAGGATGGATGAGAAACATTTTGGTTTTGGTGCAAATAATTTTTCACTTAATTCCCAGCCTTGATCAACATCATTCACTTGAATGCAGAGTTGATGAAATAAGACGTTTTTTTGTGTTGTCCATGGTTCCCGGCTGATGGATGGTTTAAGTTAGAAGGCTACTTTGGTGGATTTGCCATGAGTTTTTCTCTTTGGAAGTAGAGTGTTTTATTCTGCTATTGATTATTCTCTTGAAAGTTAGGTAATGGTTTCTTGACATTGGCTATTTGTCAGAGCTTAAACCTGTTTACTTATATGTCCATCATTAAATTTTTTCGCTGTGCAGAGCAAATATTTCTATAAAATATACTTCTCTAATTCAGCCATAATTTGGGTTGTGTTTCTATTGAGGATTAAGATGTTTGCTCCAGTATTTCAGTCATCTGTAGCAAGGATCTACTATTTCTTCAGTTCCAGAAGAAGCCATCTATTAAATTCATGTCTTTAAAATTGAGTTATTGCCTTATAATCTAGATGGAACTGGGTTTTACTTTAATAAATAATTTAAATGTGTGCTTTACTTGTTTAAGAGTAAAATGTGTCTTGCACACCTTTTGAATGATGAAAACATTTATTAACCATTACTTCATAAAGTAGATAATCTTGAAACCTGTTTTCTTACAAATAATGTTTTTAAGAATTTTTCATCATTAGTTTATCATTTCTGATTTGGGTAGGTATAGAAATTGGGTAAGTATTTTCCTTTGTCCTACATAAATTCATTTTCTACTCCAACTCAACTTGCTGTTATGAGCTTCTTCAACTGCATTCCCTTGAATCGGCATGTATTTTCTGATCTATTAGCTAATAATTAATTTTACTGTTAATGTTTTACCAAATTTGTATTTTGAACTTTATGTGAACAATATTGACATAGTTTTTGAAAACTGAGTAAGTTACTACAGACTATCAATGTAATATACTAATACTTAATCTATTATAACAAGTTATTTAGTAAATTGTGAGACATTAAAAACTAAACAATATAGGAAGTTCATGAAATTATTGGCTCTGTACATTTGGGTTTATATACTATTTTCAGATTTTTTAAAAAAATTTCCTAATTTAAAGAAACAAGGCATTTTACACATACACATGGATGCACAGGTGCACGTGCCTTTGTGTGTATGTGTGTGTGTATGTATATTGTTTATTATAAAGTCTTTCTGATCAATTCCATTTTTTTTTATTCATCAACCTCTGTGATATTTGATCCATGTTACTGCTTTTTTAATCTTAGAGAGAATTCTTTGATTTTCCTACTCCTTGCCGTAGTGTGGTCTATGTAGTCTAGTAATCTACAGTTGATGAAAAAAGAATTACTTGAGAGTAACTGAACACACATGCTTCCGTAAGAACTGTATATATTTATTATATATTTGCTTAAGCATAAATAGTTTAATAAAAGAAAAGGATAAAAGTTGAAAAGTGTGTTTCCTACACGGTAAGAAGCTTGTGGGCAAGCTTAATCAGTCACATTGCATGTCCCATATTACTCTTGGTCCTTGCTTGTTTAGGCTAAGAAATTGCTTCTTATTTTCAGAGCATTTATTGTAATTTTTTAAAACACACATTTAAAAAAATTTTTGCACTTTCCATTTTATTTCATTAAAATTAATTTCTAGTTACCTCTCTTCTTAATGAATTTCCACACATATATACTTCTTTCAATAATTCTCCTAAATACAAGCTGTTCATTGAATCAATGATTTCTCCTTCTTGAGTTTTTAGCTCTCTTTCTTTCTCTTACCTGAGTGTTCTGTCCTCTGTTTCTTTTTTCTGCCTTTATCAAAATTCTCTGCTATCCAATCATGATGTTTATAATTTGCTTCCTGTGGTAGAGAAATAATAAAAGTAACTTGATGAATGGGATTCAACCTGAAAACAGCTTATTTTTCTTACAACTCTTAATATCTCTGTTATAACATTGTATAGGTTTATTGATTCTATTTATTAATAGTTATGTGATTTGTTATGACCTCATATTTTTCTCTTTTAATAAGTTAATCAAATTTCTGTTTTCTTATTTGTTTCATTAATTATCTTTTTTTTTAAAGCAGAAAAAGATTAGACATTCTATATATAAACTTTCTATTTTTGTATACTTTTAAAAATAGGCTTTATTGAGATATTATTAACATACAATAACATTTCCCAATACCAAATACATAATTCAATGAGATTTGACAAATGTATACAGCCCTATAACTATCAGTACTGTGATCAAACATTTGCATCAGTCTGAAAATGTCTCCCCTGTTTCATTTGATGTCATTTTCCTACATATACCCATTGACCCTGGCAACCACTGATCTTTCTTTCACTATAGTTCTGCCTTTTGTAGAATTTCATGTCAGTGAAATCATACAGCATGTGCCCTTTTGTGTCTAACTTCTTTCACTTAGCATAAGGCTTTTGAATTTCACTCATTCTGTTACATGTGTCATTATATTTCTTCTTGCCATTGCTGAGTAGTATTCTGCTGAGTAGTATTCTGCTGAGTTGTATTCTGCTGAGTAGTATTCTGCTGTATGGATACACCACAATTGATCCGTTTAGGATTTGATGATCTTTTCAGCTTTTAAAATCAGTTTTTGGTGATTATGAATAAAGCTGCTGTAAGCATTTGCCTGCTGAGTTGTTGCGTGAACATAAGTTTTAATTTCTCTTCAATACATATCTGGGCATGGAGTTGCTGGTACACATATGTTGAAATGTTAGACTGTTCTCCAGAGTAGCTGTAATATTTCACATTCCCACCAGCAATCTATGGCAGTTCCAATAATTGTACATCCTCGCCAACACTTGATGTTGTTAGTCTTTTTAATTTTAGCCATAGTAGTGAGTATATATTTCTTTTCAACATTTTTTTTAATTGCAATTATTCACTTCTGTTTTTACCATGTTTATAATTATTACTATATCTACTAGACTGTATCATGCTTTTTATTTTTTCATATGTTATATGTTGTATAACCTTTTTCTTTTGAAGGTTATAAACATATTATCATTTCTTGGTTTCTTTTAGTGCCTGATAATGTAAGGTAACAAAATCCAAATGTAGACAAATAAGTAGATAAGAGTGGGTCTTGCACGAGCATGTTAATAAATGATTTTTGCCATTGCTTTCTGAAAGCTAGAAATATAATATTTGAAAGAGGTTATATCTGACTTAGGACACTGTTTTATTGGTGTCCATCAACTATCATAGAAATTACAAATAGAATTGCTTATTTCAAAAATATTGCAACCTGATATATTTCAGGAACTATTTTTTTCCAATACATTTTTATATCTTTTCAAAAACTGAAGAATCACTATACAGCTCATTCCTGTCATTTCCTAAAATGGCTCTGTTTTTATTCTTTGTCTCATTAGACGGCCTAGAGAACAGTGTACTATTGTCCATTAAAGAAGCCACTTTTATTTAATCCAATACCTACTTACATTTGTCAGAATTTTTTTTTTTTTTTTTTTTATAGCACTAACTGTTCTCAGATCTCTGACTTTGTTCCCTGGATGTTAAAAAGACACATAGTCACTTTGTTGAAGTCCTTCTTTAAAAATCCAGTGTAAATGAGAATCATCATCATCATTTCTATCAGTCTATTCTTTTCTAAGAATATTTCATTTCAATATATACTGGAGCTTTGATTTTTCTCAGTAAGGCTCAGTTACTAGTTAGAATAATTACTTGGTTAAGTCATATATTTTCACTAAAGAGTTAATACAGAAATCAAAAGTAAATACTACTGAGGTGGGTAGCCATAAAGTCTTTTCTCAAATAACTATAGCTTGCAAGTCAATGCTCACTCCAGAAAATGGTTATAAACACTCTTTAAACTAGTTAATATATATTTATTTTTTCATAAATTATTTTGTTGAGGTCTGTGTGAAGACAAATCATAGTTTCATACAAACTTTTAGCTTTATCTGCTTTTATAAGTAAACAATATGATACTACTGCAAAGTGAAGTTTTGTTGTTATTAAATAGTGAATTGATTCAACTTGGGAAATTCGCTCTTAGTTCATGAAAGGGTTTTAGGTTGAATGGAAAGCCATTTTCATGTTACATTTTCTCATAAAACACAAATTTTGTATGTTTGAGTTTTTAAATTCTGGTATTAGTGAATAAAGACATTGGGAGTATTTGTAGATAATAGATTGAATGATGAACCTAGGGAATGAATATTTTGCAAATTATTTTATTTCTATGTTTAGTTAATAGTATTAACCCAGATTGTTAGATTTTATTTCAGTTCAGAATACTGTTAAAGCATGAGCAACTGGAATATTTTTTGATATGTGGAAGAAAAAAAATTGAATGATAAACCCATATCAGAAGGAATTCAAAATTACAGTTTTACAACATTTGCTCTAGTTATACATAATGACTTAAACACTTTCTCAAACCTGAGATATTTATTCCCTTAGAACCTTCTGTATTTTGGTTCAGGATTGATTGAGATTATTCCAAATAACCTGTACTTAGGTCATTAGTAAGTATTTTAACAAATTACCAAATGCACACTTCTTTACTCTAGAGTTCTGTTTTGATTTCTGAAAAGCCAGGCTGTTTTCTAGGAAATACATCTGTGGATTTTTCTGATGTCAAAATTGCAGCAACTATGGGTAATTCTGCATATTTGCTTACTCACAAGTCCCTGAAGAATTAGTATATCTGACTCTTCAATAATGAATGTCTTCTTAGTCCAGCCTAAATCCTCCCTGGCAATTTGCATCACAGGAACCTCCACATCTGTTATATAGTAGGGCTGAATTCCAGAGAATTAAGCTCTCCCCTTGGGAGATAGTGCTCTCATTCATACTACACAGAGGGAGGGCATTCCTGCCTTCCCCCTAACTACCCCATTCCCTGGCCAGGAGAGTTATTCCTAATAGTCTGTGATCCAGAAAATTGATTATTTTAATACACTGTTCTTTATAAATGTGATTATTATAAACTAGAACATTATGGTTTGCCATCCAATTTAAAGTCTAAATTTTTCTGTGGGAATTTTAATATATGTGCTGTCTGATGATTTTTAATAAAACAGATTTAGAATTTCATCTGGATTATCTTATTTTAAGGAGAAGAAAACTATGAGAGAATTTAATTTGCCTCTTTTAGTGAATGCATATGTTTGTCACACAGCACTTTTGCTTGTTTGGTTATTTCCATGGTCTGCTCTGTATTACTTACTCATTGTACTTGTGAAAAGTTTATAGTTTGTTTATTGCTTATAAATTTTGTGTCAGAATTGATTTTAAAATAGGTTTCTTAGAACAATTTCTTTGACTAAGTTGCTTTCATGCTTTCTAATTTAGAAAAATATAAAACAAAAATTCCTGTTTGAGATATAGTGAAAATGCAAAATACCTTGATATAACATTAAGAAAAACCATGTGGGTACTATGTAGTGAAAATGATAAAAGTTTGCTGAGACCTGAGACAATTTTTATCAAATGAAGACTAAATATATTCAAAGATGGCTGTTCCTAATGTATTAATTCACAGAATTGATATAATCAAATTTTTAAAATATAGTGATTTTTAAAAATTTGGCACAGTAAATCTAAACCTAATGTTTATTTCTTATAAAGAACAGGGGGAGATAGTCAATACAATTATTTGGTAAGTTGTAAAACTACTGATCGCATTCAGGACATGCTACCCCAAAATATGGCACCTTGTCATTTGAGAAAACAGCAGAAACAGGAAGATCTGACTATCCCCTGCAATTCCCTACTGAAGCAGGCCATAAAGAATTTTCTGATCTTCCCTTGAAGTAGGGCTTAAGACCCTCATTTGAGAGGTACTCTTTCAATATCAAGAGGAAAGGAATGTCCTTATTTCTGAAGACACAAGGCACAGACAAGAATCTGAACAAACAGGCCTTGCTGAGGTACCTTCCAGTTTATTATTATTAGCTGATATTCTCTTTATCCAATCATACTTCTCCATTACTGACCACTCTTGATCAAACCTAAGCATAAAAATAAGCAAGTTTACCTGTGTTTTGGTTCTCCATCTCTGAAGGCTCTTGTGCAGTATAAAACTTACATAAATATGTATGCTTTTCTTTATTTATCTGTCTTTTGTTGTAAGGGCCTCAGTCATGAATCTAGTGATGGGAAAGAAAGAAATTTCCCTTACACTACAATAATTAAAGCAGTGTCATTTTGACAAAAGAGAAATGGAAAAGAAGGAAAATCAAGATAGCCTCAAATATGTAAAACTTTGAGTTGAGATGTAAAAGTATAAGATCTCTGAAAACTATGAAAAATAGAGTTAACTGTCTGATTAAGTAACAATAAATAGTTTTAAGCATAAAACTAAAAAGTCAACAGAGGAAGAAGGCAGAGCAAGATGGCAGACTGGAAGGCTCCACCCATCAGTGACTGCCACCTTCCCCCCTCCGCCCCGGCCGCCTGCAAGGACACTAAGTTAACAACTATCCGCATAGAAAAAACACCTTAACAAAAACCGAGAATCTCATGTGCACTCACAGTACCCGGTTTTAACTTCACATTGCTGAAATGGGCACTGAAGAGATTAGAAAAGCAGTCCTGAATTGCCACAGATACCACCCAGCTTCCACCTCTCCCCAATACCTGGCAGCGGTGGTGTGGTGTGGAGAGTGTCTCTGGGCACTGAGGGAGGTGGAAAATGGCAATTATGAGGCATTGAATTCAGTGCTGTCCTGTTAGAGCAGAAAGAAATCCTGAACCAAAATGCCCACTCACAGAGGGAGCATTTAAATTGGCCATAGCCAGAAGGGAATCACCAATCCTAGAGGTCCAAACTTGAATGTGTGTAAACCTCACCACATAGGTCTATAGTGCTATGTGTCTCCAAGTAAACTTGAAAGGCAGTCTAGGCCATACAAACTGTGACTCGTGGGAGAGTCCTAGTGCTGAACAAGGCCCAGACAGTGGACTGGGTGGGGCATGTGACATACTGAGACACCAGCTGGGATAGCCAAGGGAGTGCTGGCATCACCCTTCCTTCAACCCCGGACTGCACAGCTCAAGGCTACAAAAGAGACCCTTTTCATTCACCAGAAGGGAGGAGAAGAAAGAGTGGGGCAGACTTTGTCTTGCATCTTGGATACCAGCTCAGCCACAGCAGGGTCAGGCACCAGTCAGAGTCACGAGGCCTCTGTTACAGGCCCTAGCTCCTAGTTGACATTTCCAGACACACCCTGGTCCAGAACGGAACCTACTGCCTTGAAGGAAAGGACCCAGACCTAGCAGAATTCACTACCTGCTGACTGAAGAGTTCTTGGGACCTGAATAACCAGCAGTGATATCCAGGCACAAGGGCCTTGGTGAGCTTTGGTGACTTCCTGGTCAGGTACCAATATCGCCACAGAGAGGTGGAGCACCAAGCGGGTTCTTGGGGTCCCTGATTCCAAGAGCTCAGGTTCCCCATCCAAGGACTTGACTCTTAGATGGCATTTCTGAACCTGCTCTGGGCCAGAGGGGAGCCCACTGCCCTTAAGGGAGGGTCTCAGGCCAGGCAGCCTTTACCACAAACTGACCTAAGAGGGCTTGGGCCTTAAGTGAACAGTGGAAGTAGTCTGGTACTGCTCCTAATGTCCAAGAGTGTTGGTAGCTATGGGGTGAGGCTCAACTGCCTTTGGAAAAAGGAGGTAAGAGTGGAAAGAACTGTCTTGTGGTTTTTGTGCCAGCTCAGCTACAATACAGTAGAACACAAGATAAACTTCTAAGGCTTTTGACTTTAGTCTCTGACTCCCAGATGGCACTTCTGAACACACCCGAGGACTTGGGACCTCGTTGTCCTGAAGGGGAGAACATAGGCCTGTCTTTGCCACCTGCTAGTTGTAGAGCCCCAGGGCCTTGAGTGAACATAGGCAGTAGCCAAAGAGTGGTGACAGCAGGCAGGCCATATGTAAGACCCAACACTGTGCTGGCTTCAGGTCTGAACCAGGACAGTCATAGTGGTGGTAGCCCAGGGGTACTTGTTTCACTCCACTCCCAGCTTTAGGTGACTCAAAACAGAGAGAGGCTCTATATGAGTGGGAGAAAGTAAGGGAAGAGAACAAGAGTCTCTACTTGGTAATCCAGATAATTCTCCTAGATCTTCTCCAAGACTGTCCTCTCCAGATGTTACCTCTGTGAGTCTGCAAGAACACAGTGTGACTGGGCTTTGGGTGTCCCCTAATGCAGAAACAGCTTAGATCACAGCTACTAATGCCAACATTATCCGGGAAAACATGACCTCATGAAATTAAATAAGGCACCAGGGGCCAATCCCGGAGAAACAGAGATGTGTGACCTTTCAGACAGAGAATTCAAAACAGCTGTGTTGAAGAAACTCAAATAAATTCAAGATAACACAGAGAATTCAGAATTCTATCAGATAAATTTAATAAAGAGATTGAAATAATTGGTAAGACTCCAGCAGTAATTCTGGACCTGAAAAATGTATTGGCATACTGAAGAATGAATCAGAATCCTTTAATAGTGAAATGGATCAAGCAGAAGAAAGAATTAGTGAGCTTGAAGACAGGCTATTTGAAAATACATAGAGGAGACAAAAGAAAAAACAATGAAGCATGCCTACAGAATCTAGAAAATAGCTTCAAAAGGGAAGATCTAAGAGTTATTGGCCTTAAAGAGGAGACAAAGAAAGAGATAGGTGTAGAAAGTTTATTTAAGAGATGGGGTAAAAACAAAGAATTTCTCAAACCTAGAGATAAATATAAATATCCAAGCACAGGAAGGTTATAGAATACCAAGCAGATTTAACCCAAAGAAAACTAAGTCAAGGCATTTGATAATTAGATTCCCAAAGGTCAAGGATGAAGAAAGGATTGTAAAAGAAGCAAGATAAAAGAAACAAATACAATGGAGCTTCAGTACATCTCACTGCAAACTCTTCAGTGGAAACCTTACAGGCCAGGAGAGAGTGGCATGCTGAAGAAAAGAAAACATTTACTCTATAATGATATATCTGAGGAATATATCCTTCAAACATCAAGGAGAAATAAAGACTCTCAGATAATCAAAAGCTGAGGGATTTCATCAGTGTTAGACCTGTCCTTCCAGAAATGCCAAAGGGGATACTTCAATCATAAAGAAAAGAACACTAATGAGCAATGAATCATCATTTGAAGGTATACAACTTAATGGTAGCAGTAAGTACACAGAAAAACATAGACTATTATAACACTGTAAGTGACGTGTAAACTACCCTTATTCTAAGTAGAAAGACTAAATGATCTAATCAAAAATAACCAACAACTTTTCAAGACATAGTACAATAAGATGTAAATAAAAACAACAAAAAGTTGAAAAGCAGGAAAATGAAGTTAAGGTGAACTTTTATTAGTTTTCTTTTTGCTTGTTTCCTTATGTAAATAGTGTTAAGTTGCTATCAGGTTAAAAAATGGGTTATAAGAGAGTATTTGCAAGCCTCCTGGAAACCTCAAATCAAAAAACATACAATGGATACACAAAAAATAAAAATCAGCCTTATCCTGTACTGTACGCCAAATAGATTTAGTAAAATATTTACAGAACATTTTTTCATCCAAGAGCTCCAGAATACACATTCCTTTCCTCAGCACATGGATTATTCTCAAAGATAGACCATATGTTAAATCACAAAGCAAGTCTTAACATTCAAAAGTATTGAAATAATATTAAGCATCTTCTCCAACCACAATGAAATAAGACCAGGAATTAGTAACAAGAATAATTTCGGAAACTATACAATTATATGAAAATTAAACAGTATGCTTCTGAATGACCATTGGGTCAATTAAGAAATTAAGAATGCAATTTAAAAAATTCTTAAAACAAATGATAATGCAAACACTATACCAAAACCTATGAGATACAGGAAAAGCAGTACTAAGAGAGAAGTTATAGCTATAAGTGCCTACATCGAAAAAGAAGAAAAACTTCTAATAAAAAATCTAATGATGCATCTTATAGAACTAGAAAAGCAAGAGCAAATCAAATTTAAAATTAGTAGAAGAAAAATAATAAATAACAAAACACAAATAAATGAAATTGAAATAAATGAGATCAATGAAACAAAAAACTGATATTTTGCAAAGTTAAAATTGACAAATCTTTATCCAGATTAATTAAGAAAAAAGAATTCAAATAAATAAAATTATAAATGTAGAAGAAGACATTACAGCTGATACTGCAGAAATTCAGTGGATCATTAGTGACTAGTATGAGCAACTATACACCAATAAATTGGAAATCTAAAAGAAATGGACATATTTTTAGATACATAAAACCTCTGAGGATTAAACCAGGAAGAAATCCAAAGCCTGAACAGATGCATAACAAGTAATGAGATCAAAGCCATAATAAAAAGTACCACACTAAAGGAAAGCCTGGGACCTGTTCTACTCAGACTGTTCTGAAAAAAGTAGAGGGACATCGTTGTATTACCCTGATACTGAAACCAGGCAAAGATACAACAAACAAACAAAACTACAGACCATTATCTCTAATGAATATTGATGCAAAAATTCTCTACAAAATACTAGCAAGCCGAATTCAACATACATTAGAAAGATCATTCATCATGACCAAGTGGGATTTATCCCTGAAATATAGGGATAGTTTAACTTATGCAAATCAATCAATGTGATACATTGCATCAACACAAAAGATAAAAATCACTGATCAACTGATGCTGAACATGCATTTGATAAAATTCATGGTGAAAACCCTCAAAAACTGGGGATAGAAGTAACAGACCTCAACAGACGAAAGTCATATAGAACATACCCACAGCTAGTGTCATACTGAAGAAATACTGAAAGCTTTTCCTCTAAGACCTGGAACATGATGAGGATACCCACTGTCACCATTGTCATTAACATAGTACTGGAAGTCCTAGTTGGAGCAATCAGGCAAGAGAAAGATATAAAGAGCATCCGAATTGAAAAGAAAAAGTCAAATTATGCTTGTTTGCAGATTATATAATCTTATGTTTGGAAACTTTTAAAGCCAATAAACAAATTCAGTAAAATTATAGTATACAAAATTGACATACAAAAATCAGTACCAATTTTATATGCCGACAGTGAACAATCTGAAAAGAAATAAAAATGTAATCCCATTTATACAGCCACATATAAAATTAAATACTTAAGAATTAACCAAAGATGTTAAAGATCTCTATAATAAAAACTATAAAACACTGATGAAAGAAATCGAAGAGAACATTAAAAAAATGAAAAAATATCCCATGTTCATGGATTGGAAGGATCAATATTATTAAAAACATCATACTACCCAAAACAATCTACAGATTCATACAATCCCTATCAAAATACCAATGGCATTCTTCACAGAAATAGAAAAATTCTAAAACTTACATAGAACAAAAAAGACCCAGAATAGCCAAAACTATCCTAAGCAAAAAGAATGCAACTGGAAGGATCACATAACCTGACTTCCAATTATACTACAGAGTTCAGTAATCAAAACAGGATGGTACTGGCATAAAAACACATAGACTAATAGAACAGGATAGAAAACCCAGAAACAAATCCAGACACCTACAGTGAACTCATTTATGACAATGTTGCCAGGAACATATACCGGGGAATAGAAAAGACAGTCTCTTCAATAAATGTTACTGGGAAAACTGGATGTCTAAATACAGAAGAATGAAACTAGACCCGTATTCTCTTTTGCCATATGCAAAAATCAAATCAAAATGAATTAAAGTCTTAAATCTAAGACCTCAAACCATGAAACTACTACAAGAAAACATTGTCAAAAATCTCCAGGACATTGGTCTGGGCAAAGATTTATTGAGCAATACCCCACAAGCACAGACAACCAAAGCAAAAAGGGGCAAATGGGATTATATCAAGTCAAAAATCTCTGCACAGTAAAGGATACAATCAACAAAGTGCAGATATAACCCACAGAATGGGAGAAAATGTTGGCAAACTCCCCCTCTGACAAGAGATATATAACCAAAATATATTAGTAGCTCAAACAATTCTATATGAAAAAAGTCTAATAATCTGATCAAAAGTTGGACAAAATATTTGAATAGACATTTCTCAAAAGAAGACATGCAAATGAGAAACAGACACATGAGAGATGCTCAGCATCACGGATCATCAGAGAAATGCAAATCTAAACTGTAATGAGATACTGTCTCACCCCCGTTAAAATGGCTTACGTCCAAAAGACAGGCAATAACAAATGCCGACAAGGATGTGGAGAAAAGGGAACCCTGTACACTGTTGGTGGGAGTGGAAATTGGTACAACCACTATAGAGAACAGTTTAGAGGTTCCTCAAAAAAACAAAAATAAAGCTATCAACCATCTAGCAATTCTCCTGCTACATATATACCCAAAAGAAAAGCAATCAGTATATTGAAGAAATATCTGTACTCTTATGTTTGTTACAGCATTGTTTACAATAGCTAAGATTTGGAAGCTTACAATGTAAGTGTTCATCAACAGATGAATGGATAAAGTAAATGTGGTACTTATACATGACAGAGTACTATTCAGACATAAAAAAGAATGAGATCCAGTCATTTACAACAACATGGGCAGAACTGAAGGTCATTATGTTAAGTGAAATAAGACAAGCACAGAAAGACAAATATGCACTTTCACATATTGGTGGAATCTAAGAATCAAACAATTGAACTCATGGACATAGAAGAAGGAGGTTTATCAGAAGCTGTAAAGGGTAGTGGGGGATTAGTGGGAAGGTGGGGATGGTTAATGGATACAAAAAGAAATAGAATAAATAAGACCTACTATTTGCTAGCACAGCAGGGTAACTATAGTTAATAGTAAGCATACATTTTTAAGAAAATAACTTAGAGTGTAATTGGATTGTTTGTAACAATGGATAAATGCTTGAGGAGATAGATGCTTCATTCTTCATGGTGTGCTTATTTTACATTCCATGCTTACATCAAAACATCTCATATACCTTATAAATATGTATAATAAAACTAGACCCACACAAATTAAAAACTAAAAAAAATTAAAAGGGGAAAACCATAGTTTTGACTATATAAAAATTTAATAATTTTTGAATGGAAAAATATCCTTGGAGAAAATAACCTAGAAAAAACTATTAGCAGCAACTATTTCAGAGACATTGCATCTTTATGGTCAAAGAATTCATATAAGTTGCCACCTAGAATGCTAAAATCCTAATAGAAAAGTGGACCAAGTACAGATTAGAAGGGTCACAAGATAATCTTTTAACATATAAAAAAGTTGAGTTTAACTGGGAATCACAGATACGTACCCATAAACACACAAATTATTTAAATAAAGTTGAGATTTTGTTGAATATCTTTCCAGTCTGTGTTATCTATCATGTCTGTACCTATTGCTTGATCTATCCATCTATATACTTATTTTGTATGTTACTCTACATCCATTTAGCTATCCATCCATTTACACAGTTTTTTTCTAAAAGGGATCATAATGTATACTTTTGTTTTTTCTATTTAACATATTTTGAACTTCTCCTATCATGGTACGTTCTTCATTATATCAATCTTTGCATCATGTTACACTGTAAGAATATACTGCAGATTATTCAAATGAGCTGTCTTACTAGACACTTATGTTGCTTACAATTTTTTTTTTTTTTTTGCTTTGTTTTTGAGACGGAGTCTGCTCTGTCACCAGGCTGGAAGTACAGTGGTGGGATTTCGGCTCACTGCAACCTCTGACTCCCTGGGCCAAGTGATTCTCCTGCCTCAGCCTCCCAAGTAGCTGAGATTACAGGCATGTGCCACCATGCCAAACTAATTTTTGTATTTTTAGTAGAGACAGTGTTACATCATGTTGGCCAGGATGGTGTCAATCTCCTGACCTCATGATCCACCCACCTCGAGATCCGCTCACCTTGGCTTCCCAAAGTGATGGGATTACAGGTGAGCCACTGCGCCTGGCCTCCTTACAGTTTTTTAACAGTGACATATTGAACATTGTCACACTTATCAGGTTATTTTTTAAATATAAATTTAGAAAAAAAGTATGCAAATGTTTCAGACTTTTGTTGCATATTGCTAAATGGTTCAGCTTTCTATCAGTAATACATCAGAATAAGCACTCAAATTCTTGCAAACACTGGCTAATAAAGTTAGAATTTTATGTCAGTCAAAATGATTGACAATATCTTACTCTTTTACTTTGCTTCTTTTTGATTATTAAAGTGAAATTTTGTAGTTTTTCGTCGTTTTTTGGTGAAATTCCTAATCATGCCATTTCCCCTGATTTTTCCTTTGATACATTCGTCTTTTTATTATTTATTTATAAAGGTTACATTTATAGTTAGGTAAATAAGTGTTTGAATTATGTAGTTTTTTATAGACATAATTTAAAAAAACTTTAACAAAACTACCAGCCTTGTGCTTCATGGATTCCACTTTCAGTGTCATGGTTATAAACCTCTACTGGAAACCAAGATTATATTAAGTAGAATGAGAATATTTTGATTCATCTATTCCATTTTCCTCCAGGTTTATAGTTGGATCTTTCATTATAGAAAGTATGATCAATGGGATTTTTTAACATAGACCCTTAGAGGAAAACTCAGGACTACCTGGTTTTTAATTAAAATGAATTCTTTTAGAAGATTATATTGTGAATATAGCTTCCCAGTGACTTCCCTCTTAATATTAAAATTGGGCTCACTGGAAGGACTGAATTGTATTAAGATCTGATGGATGTTAGACATAATTATTTTTAATGTTAATGTTTTTATATATAGTAACTGAGTTATTCTAGATTTGAGTAAGTAACAGTATAGTACTTTAATAAATCACCTGAGTTTTGTTTCGTGAGGAAATTTTGTTCCTCAACATTCATATCTTAGAAGTCAAATTATTCTAGAAGATATTGCTTTGATTTTAGAGGAACAGGTTTATTGATCACTGGTGAGTGAATCCCAATCATTAACTAATAAGTAAATTTAAAACATGATAACTGCTATAGATTGAAAGGTGATCCTTGTTTTGAAGGAACTTAAAAGGTAAAGTAATCAATAGATTGGTGAGAAGGTATATTAGGTTGCCTGGCTTGGCTTTTTCTAAACTATACAATTCTTCCCACTGTATTCTATTGGCATTGAGTGTACTATTAGTCCCATGTGTGTTTGCATTGAAAAGAAAGTGAGTATCAATGCTCTATCACCAATAACGGTATGTTTTAATCAATTGGATCTTCTTAATAAAAAATACAGATTTTGAATTCATAAGTTTTGACTGGACTTGAAATTTTGCATTCCTATTAAGTCTCCAGATAAACTACTATGCTGGTTCATAGACTCCTCTTTGAGTAGAAAGTGTGAAGAACTCTTGTATCAACACTTCCAGTAAAGTAATTGGTAAAACACATGAAATAGTAAAATTACAATACAGTAAAAACATTACACATCATACAAGTATCAAGTAAAGTAAATGCTTTTTTACTGTCAATGTTTCTTTGGTTACAGAGAGACCCAAGCTGAGAACCTAGAAGGGTAGAAGGAAAATATATTTTTCCTCTTTTATTTTGAATGGTAGGACCCTTCAATAATTGTAAGTTAATGGTGTGTATGATAGCTGTGTAGATATCTGCATCTATAGAAACAAGGATAGTGCCTCTCATCTTCATGTTTCATCTTCTACCATAGGCATTGCCAGGAGTTCCATTTAGAGATAAGCAGAAAACACTATTTGTGGTAGTGTTCAGCTGCTGGTTCAGACTTCAGCAAAAACAGCTGATCTCACTTCTGCACAGTTTGGGGGCATGCGCACGTGCACACACACACACATACATACACACATATATATATTTGATATAAAATGTTGAACTATTTTGAAATATAGTTGAGTACTACTATATTGGAATAGTGGTTCTTACTTTTTTCTTCTTCATACTAGCAAATATCATATGATTTCCACACAGAAGTTGATCAACATGTCTGAAAAAAAAAAAAAAAGAAAAAGCTATCCATAGCCAATACTTTGAGCATTTATTCTCTTAGAATATCAGCTGGAAAAGGAACATCCTTCTGGATGTTTTTGTCATATTTGGGTATTTTTGGCTGTCCATGAAGATGAATAGTTGTTATTTTTTATGGTCTTTGATATTAAAGTAAAATACTGTATTATAAACTTTGGATGTTTCCTTATGTTTTATAATATAAATTATATAAAATATAAACTAAAATTTTTGAAAGGCCCAAGCAAGGTTAATGGCCAAATTAATAAGGCATGTTCCATGGGATGCCTCATGTCTTCTAAAGACATTTAGTGCTAAATTTATAAAGTTCTGTTTTGTGGAGCACTAAGAAGACTCATTTTCAAAGGAGTAACCTTTTTAATCTCGATATTGCCATCTGAGAACCACTTACGTATTGCCCAGTTCAAGGGTGTACATTATAGCCAATCTCAAGTAATATAATTTCCACTCATTTCCCAATACACAGTGTTATGTTCTTTGAAAAATTTAATGCAATATATATGATACCATGTAAGTTCCGGTGCAAACTTTATCTCTAATGAGATATCACTGGAGGGTTTCTTGGATTGTGAGCCCTTGAGGGGCAGCTGTGAAAATGGATATATCCTCTCACTTTCTTTGTTTTACTAGGAAATTGATGTACATTGTAGAGAGTCAGTATGTCTGTGTATTTCAGGGACGTGGTCATAATGCTTATTATATTTCCCAAGACATTATTCTTGTGATTAGAGTTCTGTTGTTGCTGTTGTTTGTGTAACAGTGGGAGTTCATCATTACTTATTTAGACAATGCATAGATTATTTTTTTTCTCTTGTTTTGGGGGGGCCTAAGCATTTTATATGTCCCATCAGTTGGATGTATTCATAAAATGTCTTCTTCATATTGTGATTCTATTCATCACTTAAATGAATCCAGTAAAACAAAACAAAAAAACTATGATGTTATAGAGAGAGCATGTATTGGCAAACTGAAGTCCATAGGCCAAATCTGACTTACTGCCTGTTTTTGTAAATAAAATTTTTTACCTGTTTGTTTGGAACACAACTATTCACATTCATTTAGGTATCTTATTTGGCTGCTTTGAACTACAAAGTCATAGTTGAATAGCTGGGATAGAGACCATACAAACTGTAAAACCTAAAATATTTACCATCTAGCCTTCAAACCCATGATATTGAGGGATGGTACAGAGAGGCTGATTATTGGCTCATCCACTTCTTCACACAAATTAATTCAGTATTCATCCAGCAATATCAGGTAAACTAATGGGGGATTTATAAAAAAAAAATGGAAGAGAAAAACAATCTTGATTTTCCATCTGATAATATGCAGAAAAGATACGCTGAACCACACTACCCTAAAAAAAAATAAAATAAAATAAAAATAATAAAACTTTAAAGTTGCATTGCAGATCTAGCAAGAAATTTTGGTTTCCTCCAACTCCAACAAATGACTAAAGGTGGGAATAGGTGAAGATAGATAAGCTAGTATTAAAGTTGGCTTTTGCCTAGGAGGCCTTTGCATGACTAGAGTGAAGTTGATCTTTGATTTTGATGTCTCAGCAAGGCAGATGAGACTTAAAACAAAACTACTGCCTAAATAAGATGGGAGGTCTTTTGGGAGACTGTTACATGTCTCTGGTACCGCAAAAGGCTGTACTTTCAGCTTAAGGGTGAACTAGAAGTAAACTTTCATGAACAGGAGAAATTTCTTACATAAAACTTTGCTGGTAGGTAGAAAGGGGTGGGAAACATCTTTGAAATTATAATACAAGCTGATCTTGTTTGAACCCAAATTAAAATATCTCTGTAGAAACAAAAACCAAACAAATAGGAAAACCTCATGTAAAGAATTTATTTTAAAAAGATATCTCATTCGTAATGGTCTGAAGGTAAATAGAAAACCACTTTAAAAGAAATTACTTTCATTTGAGGGGTCATAGAATTCCTAAAGATAAAGTTACAAGGGAAGTGAGTGCGTAATCAAAAAAATAAAACTCCCACATACAAAAAAGGAGATAAATCACCATGAATGAGAACCAGCAAAAATAACAGGCAGCAATATTAAACAGTAGAAATTTAACAAAATAAATTAATGTAATCATAAAATTAGACTATGTCCAAAGAATTTGAAGATTGGTAGAAAAATATAAATAAGGACTATCAAATCATCAGATTTGACACATCTAAATTTAACAAAATCACTTTAAAAAAAATTAAAATATTGGTTAAATAACAGACAATACAGAAGCTAAGAGAATATGAGGGAATTGGAATATCTGAGGAAATAATTCAGAAAGACGAAAGGATAGAAAATATAGAAGAAGACAAGTGGATAGACATATAATAATGGAAAAAGTCTCACATATCTCTAACTGGACCCTCAGAAGGCAAAGTCAGAATGTCAAAAAAGGCGCTATTTAGAGAAATAATGGCAATGGATTTGCAGAATTGATGGGAAATATTTAACTTTTAATAAAGATACAGAAGTCTCAAAGGATGCATAAAAATAAACCCAAATCTTGAATTTTCATAATGAATCTGCAGAAGACAAAAGCACAGAAAAGATCTAAAAAGCTACTCAGTGAATAAAAAATATTAAACACAAAGAAATAATGATTATATTTACAAGTGACACTGCAATAATAGTAGTGGCAGCTAGAGAAAAGTGTGGAATTTTATCTGTGTATTGAAAATAATTGTCTTCTTAGAATTATACATCCAGAAAATGGTCCACTCAGAAATGAAGTAATATGAAGAAAATTTATGACATATAGTGCTGAGACAATTAACTACCAACACTCTTACCAAAGATAATTTTAAAACGAGTCCTTCAGGAAGAAGAGCAATCCCATTTTGAAAGTCTAAGAATTAAAAAAAAAAAAGAAAAAAAAAGGTAAGTGTGTAGAATTCTAATTTGAGGGTATAATTAAGCAAAATACAGCCCCAAAATAATATTTGGAGAAAGCAATTAGAGTTAAAGGGTTCTAAGATTCTTGTAAAGTTTGGAAAGAATTTTAAAAGATTGGTGATTTTCAGATTTTAAGTATGTTTATTAAATTTTCTTATCTTTTTTTTTTTTGGGACAGGGTCTCAAGGTTACTTAGGCTAGAGTGCAGTGGCATGACCACGGCTAATTGCAGCCTCAACCTTGCATGCTCAAGCGATCCTCCCACCTCAGCTTCCCAAACAGCTGGGACTGCAGGCACACACCATCACACTGGGCTAATTTCTGTACTTTTTGTAGAGATTTGGTTTTGCCATGTTGCCCAGCCTGGTCTCAAACGCTTGGGTTCAAGTGATCCTTCCATGTTGGCCTCCCAAAGTGTTGGATTTACAAGCATGAGCCACTGTGCCTGGCCTTTGCTTACTAAAATTTCAAAAGAACTACTAAAAGATAAAATATGTGTCTAGCTCTCAAGTTATTGGATTGAAAATTGTAATGAGGAAAAAAATCAACATAAAAGTCAATAAAATAGTTAATAAAAGAATGAGAAAAGTGATAAATAGAAAGTACAACTAATTAAATGAATCAAAGTTTTCAGTTAAAAAACAAAATGGCTCAAACTTGATTTAGAAGCTGGGATAAATTTTAAAGACACACACACACACACACACACACACACACACACACACACACACACACACACACACACATTTCAGCCTAAAAGAAGTGAACCATAAAAACTTAAGTCGTAAAAAAAAAGAAATAAATGTTTCAGGCAAACATCAATCAACAAAATCTCAAATATGTATATTTGCACAAGATAAGATAGATATTTAGGGAGTAGAAAGATTATTTTATTTTATTATTTTTTGAGACAGAGTCTTACTCTGTCACCCAGCCTTGAGCATACAGTGGCTCACTGCAGCTTCCACCTCCCTGTTCAAGCTTTTCTCCTGCCTCGGCCTCCCAAGTAGCAGGGATTACAGGTGCACACTACCATGCGTGGCTAATTTTTTGTATTTTTAGTAGAGACAGGGTTCACCGTAATGGCCAGGCTGGTCTTGAACTCCTGACCTCTTGTGATCCACCCACCTTGGCCCTGCAAAGTGCTGGGATTACAGGTATGAGCCACCATACCCAGAAAAAAAAAAAAAGATAGCTATAAAGTGGGCTAAGAACATACTGATGAAAGTTTTAATCAATATATAAAAGTTTAAACTTTATGTACTTAAAACTACAGCTTCAAAATATACCCCAAATTGATAGAACTACAAGAAGAAAAGGCTAGGTGTACTAGATTTGAATATATGTCTCTAGGATTTTACAGATCAGGAGGAATTGAAGAACATAATGTAGGCAACTTTTATGGAAGAGATGTATAGAGAATACCATCCACAATAACCACAAAATATACAGAAAATTAGCCAAATTTTATCAAGTTCTAATGTTTTAATTAGAAAAAGAATTGAGAATAACTTCAAAGATAATAGGAGAAAGGAAATAACAAAAAAAGGAAATTAAAAAAAAAAAGATCAAAGCTGGTTCATTAGAAAGACTGGCAAGAGAGTTCAAAAAACTCAAAAAAGGACAAAATAAACAGTATTAAGAATGAATCAAAAATGAAAAAGTTCAGGAGGGTTTAAAGAGATTTGAAAAGAGCATTATGTACACCTTTATGCTGCCAAAGTTGAGATCATGTGAAATGTCAAATTCCTAACATAAATTACCAAAACAGAGTGAAACATAGAACAACTGAATGTTCATATCCATTGAAGATTTGAATCAGTAATCTTCTCTTCAAATATCACCACTGTCAATTTTGTTGGGATCTTTTACCAAAACTTTAAGCAACTGAAAATTCCAATCTTATAAAATTAATTCAGAAGAGAGGAAAAAGGAAGTCTACTCTCCAGCGTATTTTTTGAGACAGACAATATAAGAAATAATTATAGCCCGATTTCACCATGAACTTAGATTTAAAAACTTAAAGTATTAGCTGAATAAATCTGAATGTATAAACATCGTATCAAAACTAAGTAGCTTTTTTTTTTTAAAGGGAATATAAGGTGGCACAGCATTAGAAAACAAGTATTTTGTAGGTCCAGAAAAATTACTTGATAAAATTCAATAAAAAATAATGATTAAAATTTTTAGCAAAGGAGGTAGAAAAAAATTATTAACCAAATAACAGATTTCTACAAAAAATAGTATAAATGGTGAAATTTTGAAAGTTCTATTTTTTTAAATGTGGAATTGGATAATGTGATTTAAAAATGTGTATGGAAAACAAGAAAAGCCAAGACACTCCTGCAGAAAACCAGTAAGGATGGAGGACATGCCCTACCAAATATAAATTCTTATTATAAAGCCAGAATTGCTAAGATTTATGTTTTTTGTTCAGGTTTAGACCAATAGGTAAGTGGGAACAGAAGCGAAGGACCAGAAACAGACTCACACTTTCGTTAAGACCCCACTGACATAAGTTAGTGAGAGAAAGTATTGAGTACAATAAGACGTGCTGAGACAGGTCCTTGTCAATATGAGGAAAAAATAACCTAACTCACCTCACTCTTTATGTCGCAACATATATAAAAGCTAGTCCCGTATATTAAAAAACCTATTAAAATGTGAAGTTTCTAAAATTCTGGAAGACAATATAGGAGAATACATTTTTGTCTTAGGGTTAAAAAGTTTTAAATAAAAACAGACACAAAGGCAAATTTGACTTCATAAAAATGTACGTATTTGTTTCAGTAGATATCATAAAGTGAACATAGACCACAAATGGGAAGAGCATGTTAACTATATATGTGTGTGTGTGCATGTAAAATGTGTCTACACACACTCGCATTGACAAAGTATTTTAATCTATAATGTACAGAGATACTGTACACATTAATATGTGAAACACAAATAATGCCAAAGGAATGACAAACTTTGCATTTCACATTAAAGGATACATGATTAGAAAACAAACAAAAAATGTTTGACTCCATTAACAGTCATCAAATACAAATTGAAATTACAATAAAATTACCATTTACAGTTACCAGATTGGTAGAAGTTAAGTCTTCAATATCTTGTGCTGGTAGAAATGTGGAAAAATAGAAACTCTTGTGCAATGTATTTGGAAATGAAAATAGTTAGAACCCCTCTAGAAATCATTCTGTATCATATAATCAGGTGGAACATAGAGATTCCCTATAATTCAGCAGAGTTCATCCAACAAAAATGCTTTACATGTGTACTTGTAGATATGAAAAATAACATGCATAAATATTTTTATAGTAGCAAGAAAAGTGGAAAATACTCAAAATGTCCATTGTCAGTAGAATGGATAAGTGAATTTTGATGTATTCTATGAAATACAATATTACAAGGCAGTGTAAATGGACTTGCTACAACTATATATTATGATGAAGTCTAAAAAACATAATATTGAGTGAACAAACCAAGGCATATATTATGTTCAATATAATCCCATTTATTAAAAACATGCAAAATCAAAATATTACTAACATAATAAATAAGGCATGACACGAACTAAACTCAGGATGGTGGTTACCTCTAGGTGTGGGGTGCTGATGGGGATGTGATCAGAGAGGTGGCTTCAAAAATAGCAAAAATGTTGTTTTAAAAACTGGATAGTGACTGTGTGGTTGTTTGTTTTATTGCTATTTTGTTCACATATTATTGATGTTATAAATATCTTCGGTGTATGCTTATTTTACAAAAATCCACATAGTTGATGTTAGAAGATTCAGTAATTCCAGCTATAGTCTATCCTGCTTTATGTGTGCTTCTATAATGTTAATTAGCTCTTATACCATTGTAAATATGGGAATGATACCTATTTAGATGGAAATCATGTGGGTTCATATTGCAATTAATATTTTGTACTAGCATTTAGACTTAAAGCCAACACAACAGAACATGCAAAACATAGAGAAATAGCCTATTGACTGCAAGTCCTTCCCCGGTTCAATTTAATCATATCCTCTGTTTTGGATGATCTAATTAAGCAGTATTCCCAGTGCGTGTTTTGTTCTTTTTTTATATAATTCATCAGCAACTTAAGCTTTTCCTATACCCTCTTACATCAAGCCACTTTTACTCATCGTTATTTAAAAGTGAAGTCCCATATTTACTATAGTATTTCTTATTAGTCATTTAACATGTCTTTTAAACTGTGAAAATATTTAAAATTGGAATTATTTTATTATTATGAGCTCAACTGATATGTTTCATAGATTATAATTTTAATGCCCCCAACACTTTTTTTCTTAAAATCTTAAAATTCTCCTTTAAAATCAATTTTTATTTTTATTGTTTAATTTTGTAGAACTTGAGGGTTTTTTTCAGAATGCATATATCCTGTTTCTACAGTAATCCTTGTGTCTTTGTCAGTTTTGATTAGATTTAGCTCTCTATATAAGATAACCAATAATGTACTGCTTGTCTACCACATGTACAAGCCAGTGATCCAATACTAGGTACTGAGGGAAATGCACATGGACAACTAACTGTGGTCCCATGTGCTATAAAACCTGCCTATAAAATAAAGATTAAATTATTAACAATCAAGTCCTGCAGAGTCTTGACCTAATCTAACTTTACAGTCTCTCCTTCCTGTGTTTGTCTTCCAGTTGCTCTCCTCTTCAGTCATGTGGACTTATTATCTGTTCTTCACACACACACTGTGAGCCTTGGAGGAGATAAGCAAACTGTAGAGATTTTACTTTGCCAATCCTTCCTTCATTGTGCTGACAGTGTTCATTTCCTACAATATTAATCATATCACACAAAATTCACATCCCCCATTTAAAACCTTTAGTGATTCTACACAGCTTACAAAATTAAGTACACATTCATTACATAGTTCCCATAGTTCCTTCAGTACACAGTCCTGACTGTCATTTAAACTTCCTCCTCACTGACCCTATGCTTTAGTAACCGTAAAGAGTCGCGATTCCTTAAATGTACCAGATACTTTTATGGGTTCACACCTTGTCTTGGTTTGTGATGCTGTACCTGTGCATTGCCTTTTTGGTTCACTTCTGTATTCATTTGAATGTTGACTCAATTAACACAGTCCAGATAGAGGACCATCTATTACATGTGGCTGCTTACTAGCTAGAGTAAACATTGGGGAATAAGTGAGCTTTGTTCACATGACTCCTTATCATATATCATATTATACTCCTTATCATATATATGATTATATGATTATAATGCAATCTTGTGCATGTATATTTATTGTTAGTGTTTTGTTTGGTTTGCCCACCACATCTTAAATTTTTCAGTTCTAGATTTTCTTATTTCATATTTTTGGGAAAGTAGCTTAATTTATTTGAGCTACAGTTTCTTCCTCTGTAAATCAGGGACAAAATTTGACCTAAATTACTGAGATTTGGGGACAAAATCAGTAATTTGTTAATTATCAAGTGCTATCCATGTGTTAGATGAACTATAATAGTTTAAAAATTTCTCAAAATGTTGAAATTCTGTTTAAACATTTCAGATGAAACACCAGTTCCCTGATTTCTATAAATAACTTACAAATGAAATGTTCCTACTTTTTCACTGGGTTATCAGTTTTAGCTCTTATTTTATGTAATTAGTCTGTAAGCTTCATGAGGACAGTTTTATGCATTGCTGTTATCTTCTGGAATTGTCAAATGTGTAAATGAACAGATAACCATTAGTATCAAATATAGCAACTTGAACAGGGGTTGACAAGAGACTAGATATATTGAATAAAGTTATTAAATGGAGGGCCCTTGTGTTAAGAAAAAATCCCAAGAAATAATTTTAAAAACCGTCTTCCACCAGAGCATTTAATGGGGAAGAC
>CAUYQU010070336.1:0-46001 GCA_963574635.1 Cheracebus regulus | reverse complement strand
GCTGTGTCTTTCTTTCTCCTTTTCTCTCTTTTTCTAAAATCTCTTCCTCTTTCTTTCTCTTTCATTTTTTTCTTTCTTTTGCAGTTTCTTTCTTTCTCCTTTTCTCTCTTTTTCTAAACTCTCTTCCTCTTTCTCTTTCATAAAAAAAAAAAAAAATAAATAAAAAAAAAATAATAAATAAAACATGTCTGCAAATCCTCTGGCACTCCTCCCACCAAGACGTGGAGGCCAATTCTCCTCCCATTGAACACAGCCTGGCCTTAATGGCTCTCACTTTTAACTAACAGAACTCAGCAGGAGGGACGCTGTGTGACTTTCAAGGCCAGTTCATGAAAGGCAACACAGCCTCCACCTGCTTTTCTCAGGACAGGCATTTGGGGCCCCAGGGGAGAAGTCTGGCTGTCCTGCAGCCATCATACTGGAAACCACATGGAGAAAGGGATGCCCCAGGAGCCCCTGCTGCTCTGTCCCCAAATGCTGCATCTTCCCAGACCCACTAGGAGACGCCTTTAAGAGGACAGCCCAGCCACCATCTTGACGGCAGCAGCATTGAGACCCCAAGTGAGAGCTGCCTGGGCCAGCCCCAGAACCAAGAGAGGTGATAATAATAAATGACTGTTGTTTCACACTGCTGAGTCAGGAGCAATTTGTTATGAAGCCAGAAATAACTGGAGCAATACACAAATCTCACTAGCTGTGGGACCCTGGCCAGGCCCCTTCCTTCTGTACCTCCATTTGCTCATCTGAAACAAGAGGTTTGAGGACCCAGAACAGATTTTTCTGAGTTTTTGGCAAAACAAGAGAATAAAGGAAAAGGAGGGTGGGGGGTGCTTAAAAAAACAGGTATAGTGGAGAAAATCCTTAATAAAGCCTATTATATTAAACCAAAGAAATATTGACGGCCTTTCTTGTCAGTGTCAAAATATTCTTTCCTTTATTTCATTTTATGAAATAATGATACAGTAGCTCACAACTGGCCTCATTTGGTCAAATCAGAAGTTGGCCATCCTGGGTCAGCCCCACTCATATGGTTTGGCTCTGTGTTTCCACCCAGATCTCATCTTGTAGCTCCCATAATTCCCATGTGTTGTGGGAGGAACCCGGTGGGAGATACCAAATTGGGAAGCAGGTCTTTCCCAGCTGTTCTCGTGATAGTAAGATCTCTCCTGAGATCCAACGGTATTATAAGGGGGAGTTTCCTTGCACAAGCTCTCTTTGCCTGCCACCATCCATGTAAGATGTGACTTGCTCCTCCCTTGCCTTCTGCCATGATTGTGAGGCCTCCCCAACCATGTGGAAATGTGAGCCCAATTAAACCTCTTTCCTTTGTAAATTGCCCATTCTTGGGTATGTATCAGCAGCCTGAAAACGGACAAATACATCTACCAACGTTCTGAAATTTGACTAGTCTTCGTCATCAAGGTTTGGGAACACCTGGCTAGCTGGTCTCAGATCACTTCCACATCTGCAAAGTGGTCACTTCTGAAATCCCCTGTAGAAAAAGAGGATCTACCTTTTAAAATATACTCTACAAAACCCTGCCCTGGTTTGTTGGCTCAGATGCCCGGCTCCAGTTTCCAGCAGCTCACTGGTCACGGGTGCCGCATGCCCTTAACATGGCCCACACACCCTTTCACAAGAGGCAGCGTCCTTCTGCGCCCACCCCTGACTTGCTTGCCCTGCCTCTGGGACCCACTCCAAGACCCCTGAGGGGATAGAGAGGTGAAGGCTCAAACAAAAAGAATTCCTTCAAACCTGAGCAAAAAAATGCCTTGCTCCCTAAGCCACGTGCCTCCTCCCGCCAGCATCTGGTCCCATCAGAGGCAGGGCAGCTCACCACGGAGAGAAACACACAAACCTCCGGAAAAAGGTGTCAGCAGATCTGTACTTTCCAAAAACAGAGTGTTTTCAGGTCACAAAACAGAAAGACACCAGCCAAAAACCACTGTGGACTTCATTTCTAAAATGGTAAGGAGGCCTTCCAATGTTCAGTTCTCTGGCTTCTAGCTCGTAAGGTCGCCTCTCATTTCTCTATGGCCTGCGGTGCCTTTGGAGCGGCCACACCCTTGAATGTGAGGCCAGGACAGCGGCTAGTTCAGCTGGGCCTGATTCAAATCCTCCTTTCTTCTCTGCATCAAGTGGCAGCAAGCCACCCTCCAGCCACAGGGTGACAGGCTGGGGGGACGTGATGGGCATTACCGAACCTGAGTGTTTTCTAACTCCCATGGCATCGTCCATCAGAAAGTCCCAGGGAGCCCAGCCTCCCCTCCCTCTGCCCAATTCCTGCCATGGCCAGAGATGTGTGGCGACCCTGGGCCTGAAGCCTATGGGAGAAGTTCTGAGTTTCTGTAGAGGTGCTGTCAGCAAGGCAGGCTGGTGTTGATGGTTTCCCAATGCCAGATAAACACCGTTTTGAAGCCACAGTATTTCTCAAGCACAAATAGTACAGTAAAGCCGAGACATTTATATGCAATTGGGAGACATTTATCCTGTGACAACATTCTATTCCAATGACTTTTCTATTACTGCCAATGATTAATGATGTAAATTCTGTCACTTGGGATGATGGATGCAGGGCAGCTGAGGGGCCTCTGCATAGATTACCCAAACCCTGGCTGCTCATTGGCTCCCAGGACAAATGTGGTCTCTGCTTCAGTCAAGCATAAATGTAAAGTTCTCTTAGATTAAAAAAATATTATTCTTCTTCAGTACTCTCCAGAAGCAGCTAGTTTAGGCCTGGGTGAAAGGTTTCTCCTCCTCCAATATGTTTTTCCTCTTCAGTGCCAGGGATGCTGACATGCACTCCATTTAGAAAGAATTGCATAATTCTTCTCAAATGGGGGCATGGGAAGCCTCCACCATTAGGAGCCACAGAAGAAAAGTTAGAGACAAGCAAGCAAGGCTCAAGAGCCTGGGCGTTCGGGGCCTTCCAGGCACGAGGCCGAACCCAGCCCCACCCAGCCCAGGTCCCAGGCAGCACGGACACCTCCTGCCTCTCCACCTTGGTCATGTTGGTCCAGCTACCTGGTGGGTCTTTGCTGTGACCATGACCCCCACCTGCTGGAATACATCCCAAGAGGGCATGCAGATGTCCCCCCTTGATGGGTTTTTCCTCTGCCATGCCCCTCAGTGCTGTGTCTTTCTTGGGGCCCCTCCCCCACCCCACTCTGCCCTCTCCTGTGCGTCTTCCTATCGACTCCCAAACCTGTATCTCTTGGGCTTTCCTCGGCTCTGAATTTCAAGCCCATAAATCCTACTTCCAAAATGCAACTGGATTGTCTCAGGGCAGCCTCCACCTGAACTCTCCTCTGCTCTTCCTGAGTCATGGCAGTGGATGTTATCTCCTGCCCAGCCGGCCAGGACAGAGACCTCAGGGCTGTCCCTAACGCCTCCCTTCCCCCCACCCTCAATGTCTGATTGATGATCAAGTCCTACAGATTCCTCTTCTTACCAATCTCGAATCTGTCACTTCTCTCCAGCTCCACTGCCACACTCTGGGCCAGCTGCCACTCAGGTTAATACCTGCGAGTTCTTGGTCTCTCAACAGTTTCCTCGCACCCAGTCTTGCCACCCCAGGCTTCTCCAAGTCAGCTCTCTCATCAGCAGGCCCTCTCCGAGGCCTCCACAGCCCTTCGTTTAAAACACCAGCGCTTACCAGGCCCCGCATCCCACCCACCTGCACACGACTCCTCATCCTGCACCAGCCTCACCCTCATTCCCCACGCTGCAACCTCTCTGGTTTCCTCCAGGTCGTGAACATGCCATGCTCTCTCTGGATGCCACATCTTTATGGGCCACTCCCTCTGCCTGGAACAATCTTTCTCTCCCTGGCCACCTTCACCTGACTCCCACTCATCCTTCATGTCTCAGCTTAGACACCACTTGCTCACCCCATACAGACTGTGTGGACCTTCCTATGAGCTCCCAGAACGGCCTCTCCCATCACGCACTTCAACAGGCCTCCGCCTCCCTGCAGGGGAAGCTCATGGGAGCTTAGGTCCACAGAGGTCTTGTCCACCACCTGTACAGCTCAGCACCTGCTATGACATCCGCACAGAGTAAGTGTCCATGACATATTTGCTCAGTGGGTGAACAAAGTAGAAAACTTATTTGGGCCAGGTGCGGTGGCTCACGCCTATAATTCCAGCAGTTTGGGAGGCTGAGGCGGACAGATCACCTGAGGACAGGAGTTCGAGAACAGCCTGACCAACATGGAGAAACCCCCATCTCTACTAAAAATACAAAATTATCCAGGGTTGGTGGCATATGCCTGTAATCCCGCTACTCAGAGGAGGCTGAGGCAGGAGAATCACTTGAACCTGGGAGACAGAGGTTGCAGTGAGCCGAGATCACACCACTGCACTCCAGCCTGAGCAACAAGAGTGACATTCCATCTCAAAAAAGAAAAAGTATCGACAGACGAGGCCACTTCCCCATCCCTCCCTAGAGTGCCCAGAACCACCACCAGCTCATCTCTGGACTCCTAGGGAGCCCACCACGGGTCTCACACAGACAGGTGTTCAGAACATGTCTATGGAGAAAGTAGGAGAGAAGAAAGAAAAATCCTGATGTAAAAGCACATGGAACCTAGAAACTCAGCGGCCTTATTCATAAGCCAAAGTTGTAAAAGTTTAAAGAAGGAGAGAGAATTGATGTGAAGTGTGCAGCAAACATGCGGGCCTGTAAATCAAGCTGCCGTAAACGCCGGGGGAGAGCAGCTTGGTTTCCATGCAGAAACACAGAGAGCAGCTGTAATTCAGAGGTGGGGCGGGCCTTACAGGAACTCGGCCGGCGGCTCCTGGATCTGGATTCCTGGCACTCCTAACTCAATTTGGCCATCCCCCTTAGCGTCCTTTCTTGGAAAACGGATGAGCTTTCTCCTCCGTGATGCCCGGGAAGCACCCTGGACTGTGTGCTGACAGGTGGTTGAGCTGAATCTAGCCCAGGCAGGGTGAGACCTGGAGGTCTCTGTGGTCCTGAGGATTCCCACCCGATGGCAGGAGAAAGCAAAGACGAAGAAAACAAAGACATTCCATGTCCCTGGCTCCCATCTCATCCTCTTCTCTGGCAGCCTGGTCACCTCTGAGATGTCTGCAGCTGGGAACAGGAGACCAGGAACAGTACTCATGGGCATGCCCGGGGACTTGGGGCTCCACCACCCACTCCAAGTGCCAGGGACCCACCAGAAAGCAGCTAGGCCACATTCAAGGGCTCCAAGTGCACTGACTCCAGGGGATCAGTCCCCTGTGCTGACGTCTAAGAATCATCGGGGTCAGAGGCTCGGCTGTAGGATGGAGGGCCTTGGAGAAGTCATCAGGGCCACCCTGCAGGCCCCAGTCAGAGACAGGCTTCGCCAGCATAAGGAGGCACTGCTTGCTTAGGGACCATGAACACTACTGACTCCATCTTCCTCACCATGTCAGTGGCCATGGCTGCCGGGCTGGAAGACAGAGGCCAGCTGCTGCTCCTGCTGCAATGCTCCTTCCTCTCCGGCAGGCCTATGGCGAGCCCTTCGCTGCACAGCCCGCCTTCACAGTCCTCTCCTTTTAGACCATGCTGGCCACTCTCTCTAACTTCAGCTGCACGGGCCCCACCTTCTCGAACACCCCTTCCAGGCTGGGGACAGTGGCTCACACCTGTAACCCCAGTACTGTGGGAGGCCGAGATAGGCAGATCACCTGAGCTAAGGAGTTTGAGATCAGCCTGGCCAACATGGTGAAACCCCGTCTCTACTTAAAAAAAAAAAAAAAAATTAGCCAGACATGGTGGCATGCGCCTGTAACCCCAGCTACTCAGGAGGCTGAGGCTGGAGAATTTCTTGAACCTGAGAGGTGGAGGCTGCAGTAAGCCGAGAATGTGACACTGCACTCCAGCCTGGGCGGCTGAGCAAGATTCTATCTCAAAAAAAAGAAAAAGAAAAGAAAAAAAAAACCCTTCCCGCCTGGCTTCTCTTCTTCCTGTGAAATTTCTCAAACCACAGCCTGCACCAAAGCCCCCATGTCAGGAGGCTGGGCAGGAAAACAATTAAAACCTAAGTCACCAAGAAGACAAGACGGAGATTAGAAAATGCAGAAATCCAGAGTTCTTATGAAATTACTGGATTTCTTGGCTGAGTGAATGCACATACCCGACCACAAAAATGATTTTCCAAGTTTGGCTCTTAGGCTCCTGGAGTAAAAGGAGTAAAAAATCTGATCTCTGAAACCTTCATAAATATGTGCTTTTCTTTTTGAATAAAACTACTTAGATGAATCCACTTTTACCTGACAAAGTAGAGGAATCCAAAGTGCCTGGATTTTAAAAGCTTCCATTAAACCGGCTTTTCTTTTTTCAAAAAATAATGAATTGAAAAATAAATCAGAAGGCTTAATTAAGCCTGAGGCCAGTAAGAGACAGTCAGGGCAAAGCTTCCTTACAAGCCCACGGAGCCAGAGCAGGGCTGAGTCTCCTGCTTTGCTTATTTTTGAAGCAGCTCCAGCCAAAGGCATGCCTTTGAACTGCACAGAATCAGAATTCAGCTGTGCTTTTCAGGCAGTACAGTATGTCTTCATTGGTGCTACAGCAGGCTCGTAAATTAAGATAAAAAGCTGGTGAGATGGAGACAAAAACGTGTTTCTGGGGAGGGGAGAAAAAGCACAGAGCAACATCCCAGAGTCTGCAGGCTCCCAGCATCTCCCTGCCCACGTGAACGCCTCAGCCCGGCTAAACTAAAAGCCCCTGGCTGTTCCAAGCCAGGCCTGGGCTTAAAGAAGGCAAAGGTCTCTGTCCCAACCATGTACATGTGCCACCCCTTCCTAGGGGCCTGCCTGGGAATAGGCTTCACCAGTGGACAAACCGCACCCCACACAGCCCACCTGCTAGTCAGAAGCCACAAAACACGGCCATTGCCTGGCCACCAGCTAGGGCAGCCTATGCCGTGTGTGTGAGTGTGTGAGAGAATCTGCCTCAACTCAAAGAACATGCTCATTTATTTGAAAGCTTTATGTAGCATCTGTTAAATATATCAGGTGCTATCCTAGCACAGAGATAGAACAGTGAAAAAGTCAGTGATGGCTGGGTGCGGTGGCTCACACCTGTAATCCCAGCACTCTAGGAGGCCAAGGCGGCAGATCATCTGAGGTCAGGAGTTCAAGACCAGCCTCGCCAACATGGTGATACCCCGCCTCTACTAAAAATACAAAATTAGCCGGCCACGGTGGTGGGCACCTGTAATCCCAGTTACTTGGGAGGCTGAGTCAGGAGAATCACTTGAACCCGGGAGGTGGAGGTTGCAGTCAGCCAAGATCACACCACTGCACTTCAGCCTGGGCAAAAAGAGCAAAATTCCATCTCAAAAAAAAAAAAAAGAAAGAAAGAAAAAGAGATGAGCCCTGTCCTTTTGCAACCTACATTAATGTGAGGGAGGCAGATGCTCAAACGAATCATCTCAGAAATAAGTAGCTGTGTTTGTGCCCAGTGTCCCAAAAGCAGTGCAAGATGATGTGTGTGAAGCTGGCCTTGCAGCCTCTGTACTCCTTTCTCAGGACACTGACAGAGATCCTATGCTCCACACAAAAAGGACTACTCATGTGCCTCCAAATTCATCATTACCTGCTCCTACACCTGTACTCATGCAGTCCCTTCCACCTACAAGGCCCATCTCCACCGTTCAAACATCCTCCTCTGCCTGAAGAACCCTATCCATACTGCCTCCTTTGCGATGCCTCTAGTGGTCCTCTCCTCTCACAGTCTCTCTCCTGAGGACTTTCCTCAGCACCATCTCTGGAACTGAGCACAGGGCCTGACGTGGCACAGTTTGAGCTGAATCAAACAGAAATGTTCATCCATAAAGCTACTTGAAGATAGGAAAAAAGAGATCAGCACCCAGGGCAGGAAGAAACTTCTGGAAAGAAGTCAATGTGAGTCTGTGCGGGAGAAAGCTGGGGAGAAGGGGGAAATGGAGGCAAGGTACCCCTCACAGGGGGTCAGGCAGGATGCTGACTCTAGGGGAAGAATGCCTCTGTTAGCATGATGGCTCTGCTGGGAAGGGCACCTCAACAAGGCTGGTCTCTCTATGTAAAAAGGGATCCCAAAGGCAGCAGATCTGGGAAGTTTCTACAGGTTCCTCAGCAGAGCTCCGACTGTCCTGATGGAAATAGTCTGACCATGTGGCACTGCACATACTGGGTCAGCGCAATCAGAGGGTGGGGAGGCCAAATCATCCTCCAGACAAGGGGACTTGGGGCCAAGCACTGGCCTCCAGAGCAAAGACAGGGCATGGACCTAAAGGAGAAACTGTCCTCTAAAGTACGACCCCTTCCTCCACATCCCTTTGTCCCCAGAAGTATTTACACACGAACAGGAAGGACCGCACTTCGGGAGTTTACATAAAGGAGGAGAACTTGAGCATAGATCATGTAAATCACTCAAGGTCACGGCATGCTGATGGCAACCTGGGGAAACCAAGTTGTAGTCAAAAACAGAGAGGTGCTGGCAAGGCAGTAATTCCACGCTGGGCGCTGGAGTTCACGGGGCCTGGGCTAGGTTCAAATCCTGCCTCTGTGACTGGCCACACAACCTCCTGGTGCCCAAGCTTCCCTCCCCGCACAGTGGAAACAGAAACAACTCCCACCTGCCAACTGGGTAGTGGGAGGATTCAGTAACGGGCATGGTGGCTGGCAGCACGGTGGCTCCCAGCCCAAGCTCAGCGTGAGGCAGTATGATAGTGTCTCCCCTGTGAACTGGGGCAGTCTTCTGCCGAGAGTTAGGCAGAGGTGGGACATGAGGGAGCTGGGAGGGCCGACCAAAATAATCCTCCCCTGCAGAGGAACAGAGCCCCTCCCAAACCAGACAGTCATCTAACGGAAACATGAACCTCTCTACTATGGCATGAGAAAGACCAAGGTTATTTGAAAAGTACCAATAAATGTTAATTCCCTGGGGCTCTTTATGTAAAGAGAGACTAAAATCCAGAGGATAGAGTGGTCCCCAGGAGACTGACAGGAAGAGAGCCACTTTAATATTTCATTAGTGTCCCATTAGCAAGACAACACACATTTTCACACTTGGTAACTTCTTGGGAATAATTTCTCATTCAGAAACAAAGGGGGATGCTGCTGCTGCTTACCCCACTGGCCTGCTAAGCATCCTGAAGCAGCCAGCTGGAAAGAATTTGACCTTCAGGGTTACAGCTACTCAAGCCGATGAACTCCACTGTGCAAGACTTCCTGAGGAGGTGCCTATGAAACCCACTAATCCAGGGATTGAAAGCCAAGCAACTGAGCTGCAGAGTAAAGCAAGCAAGCCTCTCTTACACTCCTTAAGCCAGGCTCACACTGTTCTGCCCTGCAGGCCCGTCGCAGTACAGCCACCCACCAACCCGGAGAACCTACAACCGCCACCCTTCGGCTATTGCCTGAAAAGAAGGGAAGGAAAAGGGAAGGAAAAGGGAAGGGGAAGGAAAGAAAAGAGAAAGAAGGGAAAGAGAGCAGGGATTCAGGAAGACAAAGGGAGTTGATCGTAGCAGCTAGTATTATACAGATCACTGTCACATTCAGCTGCTCACCAAGTATCTCCCATGCCCTCAGTGTGTGCCAGGAATGTGCTTGATGCGGGCACACGGGACAGAGCCTGCAGACAGCAAGCGAGGGAATTACTCCAAGTTGTCGATTTGGGTTCCACAACAGACCAGAGAGGTGGTTCTCAGCCTTCCCGTATTTCAGATGAGGAGCTCAGCCAGCACCTTACCAGTGGGGGTTTCTGGGGGACTTTGTAAAGGGAAAGGCAGATCTGGCCTCGGGCAGGGGGCTTCTCATCCCTATGTTGGTCTACCTGTATTACACATCATTTACAGAGATGGCTCAAACACATGAAGACACTACACAGGGGCTTTGTTTCCTGGTTTCTGGCTTTGTGGCTAATATCTCATTCTCTGCATTTAAGATAATTACTCACAGGCAGGAGGATGGCTCAGTCCCTCCTCCTCATCCCCCACAAGGTCACAGGGAAGTCGAAGGAACTGACGACAGGTAGTGTCCTCTCAGCTCCAGTGGGCTCCTTCATGCAAGTGGCCTCCTGGGCCCCTAGTGCCTCCAAGGACCACCTCACAGAGTCAGCCTGCCATTTGCCATCAGCTCCCGGTCCTGAGCTAACGTCCTCACCACGTTCAAGGAGCAGAGGGCACCTGGCCTCCAGGGACACCCTCCCCTCTTCCCTCCAATTTGGTCTATTAATTTAAAACAAAGGAAGCTGGCCAGGAGTGGTAGGCACAGGGGATGTCTGAGAGGATGTAATTAATGCAGCTGCTCCAAACGGAAGGTAACACCTTGTCTCCTCATTAGCAGATGTACTGCAATTTAGGATGACATCCTGGATGCGAGCAATGGGGACACACAGCTCCCTTGCAAGTCCATGCCTTGCCCACCACTTCCATTTCCTCGCCGTTGAGCAATTATCAACAAAGCACTCCCAGCAGAAGGTTGCGAGCTGCTGAAGTCCAGCCACCAGGTTCCGGCAGCCCAGGGCCTGGGCCCAAAGCTCCACGGATCCAGCAACCTTGGGTTCCCACAAAGAGCCTCACGAGGTGCACACCTCCGCCTTTGAAATATTCCCTCATTAAATATTCAGCATGGGTTCCTGACCCTGTTTGCTGTGCCCTGTAAACAGAAAAGGCACAAGATGGACTGCAAGGACACAATGACCTTCCCCGATAGTGACATGTTGGAGGGACTCAAGGTATGCAAAGCCCCACTTTCCAACAGCTCAGGTCCACGTCAAGTTACATTAGTATTTTCCCTCCAAGAAACAAGACCAGCATTTCCTTCCCCACCCGGCTCCCAGCAAAAAATGAGCTGAGCCTCCAATGGAGCAGAAACATTTCTGTAGAGGGAACGAACGCTGCAAAGTTATGTTCCAGCCTGGCTAAAAAGAAATTTGGGGCCACCTAGGTGACTCAGTACCTATACAGAAGCTATAAGAAAAGTGGGATTAAAAAGAATTTTTAAAAAGTTGCCATACTAGTGGTTTAAAACTACAGCTTTTCTTTTCAATCCAGCAGGTCCCCTAGGTCAAGCCCATGAAGGCTCTGGAATCATCTGAGTGGTGAACCTTAATTATGACCCAGCAGCAGGACAATAAACCAAGTGCCCCTTGCATCGCTGGGCAGTCACCTGGGCCCTACAACGGGTAACAGTGCCTTAGCATGTCAGCTCCAAGAGGGCAGCAAGGGGCTTGGCCTGGACCCAAGCACCTAGTCGATATACAGGTAAAGCCAAATGCAAACAAAGATTACTGCAAATTCCACGATGGCACATTGTGAAAAAGGCCAAATGATTTTCAGGATTGGTGATCTGGACCAGGTTAGCTGCCCCAGAGAGTTCCATACAGGCTGGCCCACCCTTGGGGCAACCAGCCAAAGCACATGCACAGACAGGAAGACTTCTTTGGCTTCAGCTTAACACCAGAGGGCTTGAAGCCAAAAGTCACCACCATCCTTGCTTAGAGCTGAGCCTGAAAACCGAGACACCCAGGAAGTTCATTCAGGAGTCTTTTCCCCCGAGTCTTTTTGTGCACACAGATTAACTGTATCTGGCTCATCCTCAAGGTCACAGAATCAGCCCAGGGCAGAGCTGAGTGTACCCAGGCCACCTCCTGTGGGCCACCCCATGCAAACTCACAGGCAGGCAGAGGACCCTTAGGAGACTAGAGCCCTCCACACCCCACGGGCTGCACCACATCCCACACAGCCAGACCTCTGAGAGGCATAGCTCCACCCACTCACTGTGTCTGACTGTGTCTGCCAGCCCAAGTGTCTGCTGTAGTCCCTCTGCAGCATAGACACCCCCCCGCCCAACCCACCTGAGAATGGTTTCCCTGCTGGAGATGGGCCTTTTCTGGCTATGAATTTCCAGATTGTGCCTGCTCCCAACCTCTCTTGTGAGGCCAGAAGCATTTCTTTGTCATTTTAGGGAGTTCCTGAGAATGAAATAACTATAATTTTGCTTAGAAATTCACAACTATTTTAAAGTAATTTAGAAATATTCTATCAAAATATTAGGCATTAGGTATTATTATTATTAAGTAGTATTAGGTGACTTTGTGTGTCCTTTTATCTAAATTATTAAAAGTCCCAAAAATTCTCCAGTCCACAGCTAATACTTCAGATGATCAAAGCAGACAAATAATTTTGAGTTTTCTTTTAAAGGCCAGGAAATCCATGTTTTCTTGAGGAGTAGAAGAGAATGTGGCAAGTCAGCCTGCTTAATCCTATGTGTCTCCATTGGAAAAAATTTTTTAAAAGGATTATGATATAAAATGACACAGATGTTTGTGGTTATTATTATACGTTGCCATGTTATTCTTTGATTTGATGCTTTTTAATTCAATTTAAACTGATTTGAGCAGTTTCAGCCATGACTTCTTAATACTCATGTGTGATTCTGAAGATGCCAGAATCTGGCTAAATTAATATTGCATACTTGCTTGTCAATAACAACTCCTGGTGAAAAACTGCACATTCGGGAGCTCTGGCATGGACTGTCGCACTGAGCAGCTGCAGAGGAGGTGAAGCCAGGAGCATTTCCGCAAAGACTCCACCCTAGCTCTGGGGGTGAGCTCACAACGCCATACCCGAGAGTCTCGTGAAGAATATTTTATCAAAGTTGAACCAGCATATTTTAAAAATTTTTCATGTCCATTTCCCTAACTCTCCATTCCAAGAAAAGGAACGAGGACTATAATTCACGACTATGAACCTGGACTGCACCAAAAACCCTGGGGAAGGTGACAGGGCTGCTTTCCTAGGAGCCTCCAGCTGATGGGAGACACTCAGGAGGAGACGGTGCTGCCAGTTCACTGACATGAAAACCTTTTCATTTTTACTTTTTATTGAGACGGAGTCTTGCTCTGTCACCAGGCCGGAGTCCAGTGGCGCGATCTTGGCTCACTGCAACCTCCGACTCCCTGGTTCAAGCAATGCTCCTGCCTCAGCCTCCCGAGTAGCTGGATTACAGGCACGCGCCAACATGCCCAGCTAATCTGTTTATTTTTTAGTAGAGACGGGGTTTCACCATGTTGGCCGGGATAGTCTCGATCTCCTGACCTCATGATCCGCCTACCTTGGCCTCCCAAAGTGCTGGGATTATAGGCATGAGCCACCACACCCAGCCAACTTTTACTTTAAATATATTTCTTGAATATTCTGGCTTCCTATTTGCAGCGAGCAGTGGGCAGCATTTCCAGAGCCAGGAGATAAACTGAGGGCAGAGGCACGGTGCGGAAACAAGGCAAGAACCCCAGTCTGTCGGCCTGCTTGCCGTGGGCACTGCTGGGCAGGAGAGGCATGAAGGGAGAGAGGGGGAGTAACAGCCCCTTGGTATGTGTCTTGGCACCCTGGAGGGGATGGGATGTGGGATAATAACCGGTAGCGTTAAGCGCCAGGAAGAAAATGATGCAGGCAGAGAGGGATGGGATGTGTTCTTCAGAAAGGGTGATGAGCAAAGAAGGGGTTCTGAGGGCACAGGGTGGGTGCTGTCTGGGCTCCAGGCTGAAGGGATGGCAACTTACTTGGCACATCTGAGGGAGAGCAAATGGCCAGCCTGGCTCCAGTAGGCAAGGAAAAAGTGAGAAGACATGAAGCCACGAGGCCGGCGAGGGAGCCGGAAGGCAGACCACCATGGCAGCAGCGCCCATGCCTCTCGGTTTTGTGGGCGCTGTGATGGGCAACCAGGAAGGACAGCAGGATGGGAGGGGTGCCAAGTCTCAGAACCACACTGGCTCCCAGGTGGGGCAGGAGCAGTAGGGCTGGCTGGGAAGGGCCTCGCCAAGAGCTGACTGGTCTGCCAGTCACGGGGCATGTGCCAACACTACTTCTGTAGTGGCTGAGGGCACTCCTCCCAGGCCATGGTGGCTCCAGCCCCAGGGGCGGCCACCCTTACTCTCTGGGCAGGCTGGTCCGGTACCTGCTGCTCAACTCAGAACCTTCAGTCTCACTGGGAAGTGACTATCGACCCAGGGGACTGCAGGCTCACCATTGGGCAGGAGTCCCATGAGGCCCTGAGGTGCCTGGCTCACTGAAGGTCACAGAGCGGCAGTCTGGACAAGCCAGAACTCCTCAGTTGCCTTCATTTGAAACTCCCCCAGGAGCACGCCCTGCTGGGGAAGCAGCTGCAGCAACCCACTCACACTTGCAAACCTCTGCATGCACCCCTCCTAGATATACGGGACCACGGCGGAGAGGGCAGGAGGGGGCGCCAGGAGAGCCGCTGCTGAGACTGCAAGTTCGTTTGCCATGTCTCCTTACAACAGTGTTCCTAGAGGTCAGGGACTATGTCCCTCCATCCATCCCAGAGCCCAGATGTCTGGTGACTCAGCAAACAGTGAATGCTGATGACGCCGCTCGGCCTCCAGGACATCCTATAACTCTTACTGTTTCACCAACTCAAGGACACAGTGGAAACCACACACCAGATTTTTAGAAAGCAAACAAAACTAAAAAGCAATTAGAACAGACAAATCACAAATATTTAAATATTGAGACCTTAAATGATGTCTGTCTACCTCAAAGATGGATCTCAATTTCCTCTTCAGACCCGAGTCCCTGCGAGAGAACGAAGGCCGTGTCACAAGGTGGGGGTGGGGGAGGCGGGAGTGGTAACAGCTCCCACCTCTACACGGGTCACAACTGCTTGTCCTCAGTTGTCCACAGTGGCTCAAGCAGAAAGGTTTTAAACAGAGCTAAAATGCATATTTTGATTTACTTTAGAAACTTTAACTGGCCCCAGGCAAATAATAACTATATGAGAATATTTCATTTAGCACCTTCCTCTTTCACTCCCTTCAGGGAAAAGACTGCCTGCACTCAAAAATGAGGGGGAGGAAAACTTAAATGAAAAATATATTCGAACAACAGCCAGAGTGGGGAAGGGAGGCACACATTTCCGAGCCAACTTCCAAGCTCCTGTTGCTCCAATTTGCCTCTGAAACAATTCCACTTTGCCTTCTGTTGCTTGAACAGCAATTATTAAAGGTATCAATTAAAAGTGCCCAACTCCATTGCTCCTGTGGCCAAAGTCCCTGGCACAGCTCCCACCCTTGCCTGCAGCAAACTGCCGCCACCCTGATTTTCTGTGTCAGTAGGGTAGAGCCAGCCTAGATAGAGCCACTTCTCTGGTGGATTTCAGGCTGGAGAAGGTTGCTGCCCACCGCCCTGCCACAGCAAGGAAGGAAAAGCAGAGTTTTTTCTGCCATCTCTAAGTAGCCCAGGCACAACAAATGCACTGGGCTCAGCACTGGGAAGACACAGTCCTTTAATACAAATCTGGCATCTCCATTTCCCGAGAGAGCCCCTTGGCAGGGGGTTTCTCCCCATTCTTCTCCCTCCTCCCCCGTCCTGGCAGGAAGAGGAGGGCCTGGGAGTATCAACAGCCAGGAACATTTTGACATGACATGAAAGAGGGAATCCCTCTTCTTAGCACCACATGCTGGAAAGCTTCCAGACCAAACAGCAGTCCCTCCTGGCTTGTCAGAAGAGAACGTGGGCGACTTGGAGGGCTCACGATCCTAAGCAGGTGCTGGGCTCTTGTGGCCAGAGCGTCAACATTCACACAGGCAACACCAGCTGCATCCCTTCAGGGCATCTGAAGGAGGAGAAACGTGTGTGGGAGCTGCAGGCACAGAACCAGCAGCAGGAGCCACTCCAGGGAGGATGAAGCCGCACCTCCCCCAGGGTCCACCAGCAGCAACTCTGCACTCCAGCAACCCTGTGCCGAGCACACTCTGTGTATGAGGCCCTGCGCCTGGCCCCAGAACACACAAGTAAGAGATGCAGGCACTATCCCCAAGGAACTCCACGTATGAAGATAGACACTTGCACCAACTATTAATAAAAGGCAAAGCACCACACATACCTAAAGCAGGGGGCAGGTGCACGGATGACACAGAGAGGAGGGACGGTTTAACTGAAACTTGAATGTGAAGCTTTTAGCCAAGTGCAGAAGGGCCAAGGGACTGCATGGATAAAGGGTTCCATTGCCATTCTAAGGAGCTAAAGCTTTATTATGAGGGAAGGGGGACTCGTGGCTGGGGGTGGGGCAAGACAGAAGTGGATTATAAAGGAGGAGCGGGCCAGGCACGGTGGCTTACACGGTGGATTCCCTGTAATCCCAACACTTTGGGAGGCGAGGCGGGTAGATCACCTGAGGTCAGGAGTTCAAGACCAGCCTGGCCAACATGGTGAAACCCTGTCTCTACTAAAAATACAAAAATTAGCCAGGTGTGGTGGCGGGCACCTGTAATTCTACCTACTCTGGAGGCTGAGGCAGGAAAATCACTTGAACCCAGATGGTGGAGGTTGCAGTGAGCCAAGATTGTGCTGCTGCACTCCATCCTGGGCAACAGGAACAAAACTCCATCTCATAACAAAAAATTAACTTTTTTTAAAAAAAGGAAAGGAGACCAGGAATACTTCAGGGGCTCACAAGGGCCCAAGCTGGGGCAGTAGAGTTGGAGCAGATGGGAGAAAACATGAAGCTCACAGGCAGAATTTATGGATCTTCTTTCATGACTTCAAGGAGCACCAAATAGCATCAGGTGTGTTCCTTCCTTCCCACCCGTCCAGCTCAATCCATAATGATGACCCCACAGTGGCAAGTGTGGGCCACTGGCCTCAGGACACAAGCGAACCACACAAATAACCTGTCGGAAAAACAATGATGTTTGGCTTTGGACCCGCAGTGAGTTCAAAGTGTTCAGCATGCAGTATCAAAGGTTTGGGCCAGGTGTGGCGGCTCACACCTGAAATCCCAGCAATCTGAGAGGCCAAGGCAGGCGGAAAGCTTGAGCTCAGGAGTTTGAGATCAGTGTAGGCAACAAAGCGAGACCTGGTCTCTGCCAAAAAGGAAAAAGAAAATTAGCCAGGCACGGTGGCGCATGCCTGTAGTCCCAGATACCTGAGTGGCTGACATGGGGGGTTTGCTTGAGCCTGGAAGTTTGGGGCTGCTGTGCGCTAAGTTCATGCCACTGCACTCCAGCCTGGGGCGACAGCAAGACCCTGTCTCAAAAATTTTAAAAAAAGAAAAAAAGGTAACAAAGGCTTCAAGTTCAGGGGAGAAACAGAGCCTAAAGAGACAAATGTGGGCGTCATCAGCAGGTAAACAGAAATTTAAACCAGCAGAAGAGAAACAGTCCAGAGAGCTCTTAGTAAGAGAAAAAGAGAGCCAATACCACCAAGCTCAGGAAAGACATGTCAGAGGGTGATCAGGAAAGGGGCAGGGACCAGGTAGTGAGGCAGGAAGATAATGTCCCAGGGCTGAGGGAGAGACAGTTTTCTTTCAAGAAAAGGAGAGCTAACATCAACAAATGCTACAGAGAAGCCAGGAAGGATGAGGGCTGAAAAGAGGCCATGGAATTTAGTAATTAAGAGTGTTCAGTGAATTCTAAAATGAGAAGTACCTATTGAATGGAATGGGGAGGCAGATGCACTTCTGTGGTTAAGCAAAGAACGGGAAGGGAAACGGAGAGAGAAAATAGTAGCAGGGAAGGGCGGGGAGAAACTTACACAAAATGAGAACGGCAGCACATTGGCGAGTAGAGAGTGAGCAAGGTAGAATAAATATCTGGGTATGTCGTTTGAACTCGAGAGGGATAAACTGTGGATAACATGGGAATAGTCAACAGAGTGGTAATAATGGAAATCTTGCTCGAGGATGACACAGCCCATGGAGAGTGTAGATAAAAATTTGTGATGTTCACAGGAAACTGGAGCAAGGGCCCCTCTTCTAATCCTTTGTCCACTCCGTTCCTTCCTTCTCCCGTCCAGCTCAATCCATAATGATGAATTTCAGCTACATTTGTTTCTGGAAGGGGCTGCCCCTTAAGATTAGGTATAGGGAAAGTATTCAACTTCTTCGTAACACTGAGGTTCTACAGATAGTGAACGGGTAAATAAAGACAGGTCCTGTAGGACCCAGGGTCAGAAACATGGGTTACTCACCTGTTCCTTCCACATTCTGAAGCTCTGAGCCACGTCCAAGAACTCAAACACAAGCTGAGTCTTGCCTTGTGCTTCAGTAAAATACTGGATAATGCCAACAAGATGTACCACATAGAAACTTGGGTTATGCAAAGTGCACATAATGATGACCCAACAGAATAAATGCTTAAAGAACTTAGGAGTCAATAAAACAGCTGTTAAAAGTAAATTTTAAATATATTTTAAAGTATAAGCAACATACAATAAAATGTATAGATCTTAATCTGTTGGATGAGTTTTAACAATTGTATAAACATATAATCACTACCCAAAATGGGACTGAGTACACTTCCAACACCCAAAAGCTTCCTTGCCTCTTTCCAGTTAATTCCCCCCCACCCTGCTCCACTCTTAAGAAACCACGTTCGATCCCCACAGAGTAGTCTCATCTGTTCTTGTATTTTATCTAAATGCATTCATAGAGTATGTCCTCCTGTTCTTCAGCTCCATCCAAATGATTTTATCAGTAGTTCATTCTTTTTTATTGCTCAATAGTATTCCACTGTAATAATTTATTCATTATTCAGTTGACAGATATTTGGGCTGTTTCTACTTTTGGCTTTATATGAACATTCTTATATAAGCTCTTTTGTGAACATATATTTTCATTTTCCTAAGGTAAATGCTTAAGAGTGGAATTGCTGGATCACAGTGTAATTTCAGGAAGGAAAACCTGCCAAGTAGGTCTCCCAAGAGGTTGGACTACTTCATACACCAACCAGCAATGTCTTGAGGGTTGCAGCTGTTCCACAATCTCACCAACATTTCCTGTGGGTCGTCTTTTTTAAATTTTAGCCACTCTAATGATAGATGGCATCTCACTGTGGTTTTAGTTTGTATATCCCTGATAGGTGAAGACGCTGAACACCTTTCCACATGCTTATTGGCCTCTGTATAACTTCTTTTGTGAACTACCTGTTCAAAGTGCACAGGTCCATACATTCTCCAAACATACAGAGTCGTGTAACCACAACCACAACCACCATACAGAAAACTTCCATCACCCCAAGAAGTTCGTTTGTGCTCTTCTATAATCGACCCAGCCCCATCCCCAGTCCACGGCAACTACTGATCTTTTTTCTTTCCATATAATTTTGCCTTTTCCAGAAGGTCACATAAACAGAATCAGGCAGTATGTAGCCTTTTGAGTCTGGCTTCTTTTCACTGATCATAATGCATTCGAGATTCATCCATACTGTGTTTCATTGTTCTTTTTACTGGTGAGTAATATTACAATGAAGTTGTTTATTCACTGGCCAGTTGAATGACATTTGGGTTGTTTCAGCTTTTGAAGATCATGAGTAAAACCACTGTAAGCATTCCCATACAAATTTTTGTAGAAGCGTTAACTTTTCCTTCTCGTAGGTAAATACCTAGAAGTAGGAGTGCTGGGTCATACTATAAATGCAGATTTCTAAGATTTTGCAGCATAGATTTCTAAGAAAATGTCAATCTTGTTTCCAAAGTGGCTGTACCATTCTGCATTCCTATATGCCAGTAGAAGAGTTTCAGTTTCTCTCTCTGTGTGCGTGTGTGTGTGTGCGTGTGCGTGTGCATGTGAAGGAGTCTCACCCTATCACCCAGGCTGAAGTGCAATGGCACGATCTCTGCTCACTGCAACCTCCGCCTCCCAGGTTCAAGCTATTCTCCTGCCTCAGCCTCCCAAGTAGCTGGGGTTACAGAGGCCCGCCACCATGCTGGGCTAATTTTCGTATTTTTAATAGAGACGGTTTTTCACCATGTTGGCCAGGCTGGTCTCAAACTCCTGACCACAAGTGATCTGCCTGCTTTGGCCTCCCAAAGTGCTGGGATTACAGGTGTGAGCCACCACGCCCATCAAGAGTTTCAGCTTCTCTACATGTTCACCAGCACTTGGTATTACCAGGGTTTTTTTGGTTTTATTTTGAGAAGATAACCTAGTAAGTGTGTAACAGTATCTCATTGTGGTTTTTAGTTTCATTTCCCTGACTATGGTGTTGAAGACTCTTCATGTGTTTAGTTGCCATGTGTGTATCCTAAGATGTCTATAGAACTCTCTTGCCCATTTTTAAATTGGGTGGTTTTCTTATTATTGAGGTTTTAAAGTCCTTCACATATTCTGGATACAAGCCCCTTACTAGATGTATGTTTTATAAAAGTTCCTCCCAGTCTGTAGCTTGTTTTTTAATTATCTAAACAGTACCTTTTGAAGAACCAGATTTTTTAATTTCTAGGAAGACTGACATGTTTTTTCTCTCACGGATTGTGCAACTGGTGCCATATCTAAGAAATCACTGCTAACCCAAGGTCACGAAAACTTTCTCCCATGTTTTCTTCCAGAAGGCTTATAGTTTTAGATTTAAACTCAGGTCTATGATCTGCTTAGAGTTAATTTCTGTATACAGTATGGGGTATGGGTTGAGGTTCATTTTATTTGCATATGAATGTCCAGTTGTTCCATTACAATTTGTTGAAAAGACTACCCTTTCTCCATTGAATTCCCTTTGCACCTTTGTCAAAAATCAATTGAGCATCTATGTGTGGATCTGTTTCTGGACTCTCTCTTTGGTTCCATTGATTTGTATGCCCATCCTTTTGCAATACCACACTGTCTTGATTACTGTGGCATTACAGGAAGTCTTGAAATCAGGCTATCTTCTAGCTTTGCTCTTTTTCAAAATTGCTTTGGTCTATCTAGATCTTTTGCATTTCCATAAAAATCTTACAATCAGTTTATCTAAATTTTGAGTAGGATGGCATGGAATTCATAAATCAATGTAGGGAAAACAGACATCAATATTTAGTTTTTCCAATATATAACATAGCCCTCCATTTATGTAGATCTTCTCTAATTTCTCTCAGAGATATTTTGTAGTTTTCAGCATAGTCTTCCACATTTTCTCAGTTTTATTCTAAGGTATTTGAAGTTTTTGAAGTTATTGTAAATGGTACTGATATTTAAGTTTCCTTTTCCAACTGTTTGCTGCTAATATAGAGAAATACAGTTGATCTTGTATCTTGTAGCCTTGCTGAATTCATTTATTCTCATAGGTGCTTGGGTTTTTTTGTTTTTTGTTTTTTGTTTTAATAGATTCCATGGGGTTTTTCATAATCATGTTGTTTGCAAATAAAGGTTAAATTCTGGAGTTAGATCGACTGTCTAAAACTCCAAAAGACAGGTGCTTTTCAATGATTAGAAAGTATCCAAAATTCCAGAAAAGAAAACTTAGAGAATTTTGACCTCAGAGTTTTACTTCCCTTTCTTGTCAGATTAACACCATCTTACAAGGGATGACAGGAGGCTGTTTCATTGCACACCAATGGGAGGCCACCGTCAAGAAACTCCGGTGGCTATAATAACTTACAGTTTCAAAGTTACCCCTTCCACACACCACTGTGTCCTGTGCAGTCTGCAGTGCTGGTGGCAGGCCTGATGAATATCAATGTACCAAGCAATGAAGAACCAGATGTTTACTGTATTTCCAGGCTCTATCATCTGGATATTTACCATAAGCTTCTGGTAAAGTGATCACTTTCAGCCTGGTAAACAAACTCTGGATTTCACATGTGACTTTTAAAAACCTCGCAATTTCATCTTTTAAAGAGTTCCAGGGAGCAGGGCTGTTGACAGCATTTTTCCCACCAGCAAAGAGACACATGGGAAGGCCTCAATTATAGGTAACTGGCAATCCAACAGCAGCAAACACACACAGTGTTGGCAACGTAAAATCCAAAGACACTTGTTTAACAGAGAGGAAACAACAAGTTCACCAAGTTTATGGCTCAATTACTAAAGTACACAGAAACAAGGAAACAGATCAACCGATGAAGGACTTGACAAGGGCTTGTTTAAAATGTATTGCTGCCACCACTTGATTTTCTTCCATTCTGCAACCTTATATAACTTAAGTCCTCAGTCACAGCTATAGTATCAACTGCTATGATCTGCTGAAGTTAATTACTGCCTCCATCACAAAAACCAAGCAATTGTTTATCATGCTAGTGTTATTTTTGCCCAGTGGTTTCAGATTCAACTTCACTATAAGGTAGTGAAACTGTATGTGTGTGTGTGTGTGTGTGTGTGTGTGTGTATTATACACATATAATTTTTTAACAGAGAAATAATTCTCAAGCACTGCACTGCCATTCCATCAAATGCAAGGCAAGTGATTGCTGAATTCCCAATTATGCTCAACCTTAAATCACACTGTTTGGTCTGATTGTATATCCAGCCCTACAGGGAGTTGTGCAAAGGCATATATTTGGCAAGCTTTCAAACCACGGCAACAAAACATGTGCTGAAGAAAATGATTCAAAATATTAAGAAAGCAGTCATTTATTTTAGAAAGCCTGTTCACGTGAGACAATAAGCTGCTTCCCAGAATAGGCTCCATCCATCAGGAAAACACTATAACTTAGCATACACTGGCTGGAATCCCTCTCAGCCATCACCCAGCAGTGATGATTATTTATCATCCACAGTGCATCAAAGATGGAGAAGCAGACTGGGCATGCTTCCACGATGGTGCAGAACTGTCAAGGGCAGCAAACTCTCCCCACCCTGCAGAAGCATCCGCGGTACAGATGACCTCACAGATCCTAGAGACTTACCTGGTTTTCCTACAGATCCACAGGCGAGCTTGTGGGTACTCAGGCACACAAAGGTGATGGAACACATGGGCAGCTGGGTGCTAGGTCTAGATCATCGATTCCATTAAACGAAAATTCAAACAAAATAAACCAGTGGGGCCCATGTCAGTCAGCTACCCATCTGGAGGTCGGCAAGGCAATGAAAGGCTGGAGGTAGTCCTTCTAGGAATCAGGCTAGCTGGGCCTGCTGAGTTCGGCCAGTTGAAACAAAGCAAAGCTCTTTTGAGATGAGACTTAGAAAAATCTTTTCCAGTATCTCTCCTGAGCATACCCCTGGAAAGCATCTGTACCATCAGGAGGCGCCAACTCCACCTAGGGAAAATCGTTCTGTTATGAGCCCATTCTCTCACACTCTATGAACTTTCAGTCATCTGCTTAGAAGACAGAATTTCTTTCTCCTTCTATCACTGTATCTGAGGAATGGGCAACAGATGGATCTAGTAAGATGTACATAATAATTAGTTTTCTCTAAATCAGGACATACTGTAATTTTTAACAAATATTTAAACTCCTCAACCAATTTTAGGAAACATTTAATGAGCCAACCAAAGTACCAAGACAAGAAATATGAAACTGCAGGTTAGCAAATGAACTGGAATCTCAACTTTCCTAGGGTAAACAACTTGGGATTCGTAAGGTTTTTTGGATACCACTAAACACAGTATCTGCAAAGAAGAGAAAAAGTTATGGACTGGTGCTTAGCCAGAAATTTCTGCAAATATCTTAGCCATGAAAAGACAGGCTAGAAAAAGAAAACCAAGACATTTGTGGGCAGAAAATCATTCTGGCTCTTAAGGCTGGGAAAAAAGAAATGAACAATAGTAAGTGGATACTAACATTCAAAGCAGTTAAACACAACCAGTATATCCATCTAGAAGTGCCAATCTCACTTTTTCAGGTTCCATCAGAGGGCCCTGTTTCATTTTCAAACAAATAATCACCACCATATACTGAATGTGTGTCAAACAGGGTCAAGTGTACTGCACACACTAACTTCTAATTAATCTCTGTGGGAAAGGCACTGCCTTTCAAATTCTCACCAGGAGTACTGAGCAGATAGGTAAAGGAAGATGTTTAGAACATTCAGTTGACTAAACCACATTAACTTCAAAAGCAATCAGCCAAAAAGCCACATCGGAAAAGTGATACAATCTGGGGGCATACATAGTAGATGGTTTCTCATAGTGTTAATCTTATGAGAGAAACGGCCTCCAGTAAATACAGGCTTATTGAGTTTGCACTAACTAGGAAACCAATGACTGACACGGACTTCCAACCCTACTCCCGGTACCACGCTGACCCCAAACACACACTGGTGCCACCATGGGAGCACAATCTGCTGTGTTTATGTGCTTCTTGCACACCAGACCATCATATGTTGGTCAAAACCCATTTTCCACCCCCATCTGCCCACCTTCATTTTACACATCTTGATCCTGAACAGGCCAGGCCCTTTCCTGACTCTGCTTGGGTTCATCCTGTTTGTCCCCTCCCACCTGAACCCGTTCTCTACTCGGACAAGTGGAGAACCAGGCAGAGTCAAGGCATCTTAGGCTCCGGTCAAACATGAGAAGGGATAGATTCTCTTAAACCTAGCCTAACGAACCGATCTCACTCAAAGGCAACTGAAATCCTCTAGATCCATGGCTTTATCTCTAGGTCTCCGTTCTAAAAAGGTCCATTTCACTATAAATTAACTGAGAAGTTACTGTTTCTACTTGCACAACCCAGTCACTGTAATAATGCCCTGATAAAGATAGCAACGAGAATGAAAAGTTGCACAGGGGAGCTTTTGCCAAGCAGATGGGTCTCCTGAGTTCTACAATCCAGTCCCCAATGAGTATATTCAAGACCAAAGTAAATACTTCAACATACAGCTTGGAATGGCATAATATATTTGAGACCCAGTGAGTTGGAAATGTGATTCTTTTCTTCCCTAAGGAAGCTGATGCAGAGGGTTCCTCGGAAGTAGTTAATTGAACCCTCTGCGTCAGCTTCTTTAGGGAAGAAAAGAATCACAACTGCCTCGGTATCAGTAGCCTTCCCACATTTTCCTCCTGAACCCGTGCATGTTGCCAGGTAGAAACCAGTGATGCTAAAAGTGGCTGACCAAAGTTTAGACTTCTGCAAATATCTCTATCTTAACAGACTTGCTACCTAACCCCAGAATGAACACTCGACACAGAAAGCATCTCTGACAGACATGCCACAGGATTTCTCACAGAAAATGCTATCTGGCTCCGAAGGCTGGGTCTGAGGGAATTAAAATTCAGTCTTCAACAAAGTTAAGCAGTGCGATCCCACTGCCTTGGGAAGGACACAGAGGAAGATCACCACTGGTGAGCTCCTACTGTGGACCAAGAATGCTGGGAAATTATCTTTCCATCTCATTTGCTAGGAAAATTTCATGTCCTTCTTGGGACACAGGTTGATTCTGTTTAGCACAAGCATTCTGTGAATCCCAAATATCAACCCTAAAAGGTGAGGTTTAGAGCAATTTTTTCCCAAACAGTTCAAAAAAATGTGGACAAGAATTTAGGACCAGCTTCTAGGCATCCAGTTCTACCAAGTGAGAGCTCTCCTTGGACATTAGTGATCTGCAGGGGTATGCTCCCGTACTGCTTTAACCAATGAATACCTGGGCACTTGCAGGTACATCTAACTGCTCAGAACACAGCTGAGAAGGAAACAGAGTCCCTGTCCTAAAAAAGCTAGCAGGATGGAGAAGAGCTGAAGACAAAAAGAAAAACAAGAGACAATTTCAGACAGTAATAAATGCCATGAAAAACCCACACTGCCACATGACAGAGTGACAGGGAACTACCACCTGTTGTCAGGCTATCGGGGGAGGGTCTCTCTAAGGAGATAACATTTGAGGTGAGCCCTGAATGGCACAAAGGAGCCAGCATACAAAGATGGGGAGAAGGGGAAATCATTTTAGGTAGAGAAAACAGCGAATGCAAAAAAGAATCACATTTGTTGGATTCCCAGTATGGGAAGGGTCAGTGTGCTTAGAATAAAGAAGAACATGGTAGGAAGTGGAGAGGAAAGGGCTGAGGATTCATGCTGACCAGACTCCAAATGGATAGTCACTGCAGGGTTTGAGCGAGTGACCTAATCCTATTTACATTCTTCATAGATTGCCCTGGCCTGTGCATGGGGAATCTATTGCTAGGGGAGCAACCTGGAGACAGGGAGTCCACACAGGAAAATGTGACAGCTCTCCAGGCAAAGAAAGGAAGGGTGGCTTGGACTAGGGTGGTACTAGCAGAGATGTACAAAGATGGATCCACCTGGGAAGGAGAAAGACAGATGTTTGGGATGGGGAAGAAAGGGCAGAATCAACAACACTCCCGAGATTCTGGCTTGAACCACTGATGAGTTTCTGTAAGTCAACCTTAGCCTTCATGTTCATAAATACTCTTCCATGCTCTTTCACCAACTTTGAACTTCAACCCTCACCTGACACCTTTTAACAGTGGAGACAGAACACTGCACGCTGTCCAAACAGCAAGGCGGATCGGAAGTGTTAATACTTACAATCATGCTTCAAAATGAAAGGTGGGTGAGTTGGGCCCACACATCGGCTCAGGGCCTGTAAGAAGTTTGCCAGAGCTACAGCTCACCTCCTCCCTTGACTTCGCCCTCCCTGCTAAAAAGTCTTGGTCACCTGGCTTTGCAAAGACTCTCCATCTGAAGCAGCTGCTCACAGAGCATTTTCTGCTTCCTTTTACCAAGCTTTTTAAACAGATACTTTTTCTACCCTGAGTTTGTCACCATTTAAAATGTTGTGCTAGTTAGCAGTAATTATGTAAATGCAAGCCGCCATTTCTATTTTTAAAAGGAACCCCCATTTAGCATTCTTATACCCTGAAATGTTTAAAATAGCTAGTCCAGTGATGTTTTCACTTTATTCAAACTGTTTGTGTGGATTTAAATACAGGTTCAGCAGAAACCAAAGCAAGTCAAACATTTACTTTCTATTAAACATCTAAATCAGAGGATTAAAAAACTATTTTACATTTAACAGAAAGAAGCCTTCAAATCAGCACAGTGGCAGCTTCACCGTATTTACTGCCAAGAAGGGCTGACGCTTGAGAGGTAATCAATTTAGGAAGGGAGGGATAGATTTCTTTAAATTCTTCAAAAAGGGAAAAATACATTTGAGCAAATCTTTTAATTATAGTATCTTCCAAAGAACCTACAAAGCCTTTATTCTTTCCAAACCTAATGCTTTTTAAAGGCAGCTTTTGCCCCGTAATTCCACATAAAATATTCAGTATAGCATAATTAAATTTTATTCCATGCTATTTTTACTGGGTTCACAGAAATAGAGGGTGGCATCATCCTTAAAACAAACTTCCCAGCAACTTCGCTTTCACAGTGAATGGCTGGTTCTTAAAATTGAACTTAAAATGCAAAACCTATTCCAAATGCCTATTTCAGTTCCGGGTAGACGGGTGGGTACTGAAAAGATAAGTTCATTCATATGTCACACCAACCTTAAAATAAACAATCACCCCAGTTCTCTGTTCACTTAACTGTGCTTGCCACAAGGCACCTGAAAGCGTTGATCTTCATTTTCAGCATTTAAATCCTGGAGTCTGTTTTATCTTTCAGTATGAATCTATCTGGTGGGTAAAAAAGAGAGAGAGAAAAGGGAAAGGAAAGAAGTGTCCATCCACAGTGTCTTTTAGTGCTGAAAGACACTAATCATTTAAGTAAATATTTGGACAACTGGGTCATCTGTGTGAGGAGTGGGCTTGATGTTTCTGGTCATTTATGTACATTACACAACCAAAATCTTAAATCTCTTTTCCGGTCAGGGTCAGTAAACTACAATTTAAAACAAAACCCTCTCCCTCTCAGCCTAACAAACAGAATACAGAACAGTACAAAAAGCAAAGATTCACGGTCTCTTAAGTGATCCACAGCAAAGCTCACCAGCCAAGAGAACCAAGAACCACACCTAGTCTCTCTCTCCCAAGATCATGCAGAACCCCTGACAGAACATAAGCCTGTTAAAAAGCTCAACTCCCTCAGTGTGCATGTGAGGCTAAAATCTTCATTTAGAATTCTGCAATCCTATCCACAGAGATGATCTCAGATCACTGGTTACCCACCCTCTTATTCCAGCCAGACGGTCTCATCTGCTTCCTAACTTCCTAAAAGCGTCACACCTGAAGAGGGCAACCAAACAACAAATGTTTTTCTCAAGTGACATCTGCAACTGCTGTAAGGGAGCAGCTTGCCCAGCCGCGCCGAAGAGGTCACTAGGAAAGTGAGCAGGGATTGGCTATGGCTGCTGCTCCAGAGCTCACAGGTGCCAGACTAGAACAGACAGCTTTTTGCTTTTTTTCTTTTTTTCCCCTAGAGACAGTCTTGCTCTGTCACCCAAGCTGGAGTGCAGTAACACGATCTTGACTCACTGCAACCTCTGCCTCCTGGGTTCAAGCGATTCTCCTGCCTCAGCCTCCTGAGTAGCTGGGATTACAGGCACCCACCACCACGCCCAGCTAATTTTTTGTATTTTTGGTAGAGACAGGGTTTCACCATGTTGGTCAAGCTGGTCTCGAACACCTGTCCTCAAGATCCACCAGCCTCAGCCTCCCAAAGTGCTGGGATTACAGGCATGAGCCACTGTGCCTGGCCACAGTCTTTTAATAGTTCTTTAATGAGGCTGTTAGGACTTCAAAACCTTAAAACATATATACTCATACATTTGACTTTGTAGTATAGATTCACCTGTTACTGATTTAAAATAAAATACCCACCAAAGTGGTCACTGAGATCTCGTAGTCTGGAACTAGCTGCCACTACAGCCACCAAGACACGGGCTCCTCTGAACCCATGTTTTTCAGAAGTTACCTGACATGCTGTTAGAAAAGGAGACCTAGTCAAAAATGAAACCAACTAACTAAAGCACAAGAGGACAAAATTTCATTTTTATACCATAGAAACAGGTATTAGAATTTATATAAAAGCATCTACCCCTACCACATTTGGAAAAAAGAAAATTGCTGGGGAGACTCATTTCTGTTTTCAGATTGAATCCCAAGGTTTCAATAAGACGTTCTGCTAGTTTCTCAAGAACCTGGCCCATTTATCACTTTTTCAAACTAAATCATCTTCTCATTCAAATATCTCAGTGGCTCTTGTAAAAAATATGTCACACATGTCTCTACTGTCAAGGTTTATCTATAGCACAATATGTAACCCACAGATCACAAACAAGATGTAGCCTCTCAGAAGGTGCGACAGTTATCCCAGAGCCTGCTGATGGTGCCGGTAGTGTCAACACCAGGAAGAGAATGAGATGAACTCACAATCTGCCCTATCTGGGATTTCTGAAGGCACAGTACGGCGAGGTTTGGTTAATTCAAGCCCAACAATGTTGATTTTACAATATTCAGTAAAAATCTGGGCTGAATAAAATGTGGAAACTGTCAACTAGACATTAAAGAATTATTATGCATATGAATGTACAAACAAGATTGCTGAGGTAGAGTTTAGCCATTTTAAAAGGGGAACAGCAGCAGTTTCAAAGCCTCCTGATGGCAGAAGTGCGTGGGCTGCTGATGAGGATGTGTCTATGCAATGACTCGCATGGACCTGGGCTCTCACTCTGGCTGTGCAATCTCAGCCAGGCTACTCTTTGGCCTCCCTTACAACATTCGGGTTCATGAAAAGGGAAGGACAAAGCTCTCCTTGCTGGTCTTTCAGGGTTGCTAAGAAACCAAATGAGATGTTGTCTGTGGCATCACTTTCTTAAACTGCAGAAGTACATAAAATCTGAGCTGCTACTATTTTTTTCATATATAATGCTAATCATAGATTATCTATATATTACAACTAGCTGGTGGACTTTCTGTTTGGAAGTCCAATAAGCTTTCTTATTTCTGAAGATAAAAAACCTTTTGTTTTGTTTTTTGAAGATGTATGTGCTGCTACCTTGACTTAAATTGCAATTGCTTGGGAAGTAGCTATGAGATGGCAAAAATGGCTAGTGGAAATACTGATGAAAACTGACTACCCTGTATTTCCTTAGGTTGCACAGCTCATTAACTGTATAAGCAGGGAAAATATCTAGGTGTTAAGATCCTGGAAAATCACAGAAGGCTATTCTAATGTCAAAGGACCACAGACACAGAGCAAGGTAAAACCAGAAGGATGGTTTAGAAGCAAATGCCAGTACATCTACAGTGGAATCCAGGGACTCAACACAAACGGTTCAGTCTTACCAAAGTGCTTAAGTAGGCATTTAAGCCAAATGTGATCCAGGTTCACAGAGATTACAAACTGATCAGGGAAACTCAAGAGTATGAGGGCGGGGTTTGCAGAAGAAACTAGGTAAGGGATCCATCTATGGGTGCTCCAAACTATCTTAGCAACTTTGTCATAAATACAAATTATTCTCAAATTAAGTCGTTTTTAATGACCTTTTAAGTTAATAAAGGTGGGGAGGCAAGCCTTTGAGGAAAGAAAGGAAATGTTTTCAGCAGCAGTCTGCATAGGTCAATCTGTCAGGACTCTTAGACACATCATCTCACGTCATCCTCACAACCACCTCTTGACATAGATTCAAAACACAGGTTACAAACTATTATTGTTTCACAGCTAAAGAAACTCATGAAAGAGCAACTTTCTTGAGGTCCCACAACTTTTCAAAGTGAAGACGGGATTCGGTTGTTGGTCTGCCTGATCCTAAAGCCCTAAGAGTAAAGAACCTGGCAAAGAAGGCTGGGCATGGTGGCTAATCACCTATACTCCTAGCATTCTGGGAGGCCAAAGCAGGAAAGCTGCTTGAGGCCAGGAGTTCCAAGACCAGCCTGGGAAGACCTCAGCTCCACAAAAAAATTAAGTAATCAGACAGGCATAGTAGCCATCACCTTTGGTCCCAGCTACTCAGGAGGCCAAGGCAGGGGGATCATTTAAGTTCAGGAGGTCAAGGTTGCAGTGAGCTGTGGTCATACCATTGCACTCCCTCCAGCCTGGGCAACAGAGTGAGACGTCATCTCCAAAAAAAAAAAAAAAAAATCTGTCCAAGAGCCTAAGTGGGCAAGGTGGGCTGCCCCCCAGGGAAAACCAAAATGGAAAACAAAGGTCTATCAAAGACTAACCCACTGGACAGGACCACCCCAAGCTGTGCCAGTGAGTCACCCAAAGGCCATCAGGGAGCCTTCCTTCCTTAACTCAGGAAGTAACATTGTCTGCTCTTCAAAAGGGAGTTAAGAGATGCATTCAAAAATGCATGCCCTGGTTTCTCATGGGAAATCTCAACACTGGCAATCTCTTCTTATACCAAGTCCACCTGGAAATTCCCTCACAACCTAAGCTCGCTATAAAGCTGTTACTGAGTCAACGCCAGGGCCATGGCTTCATGGAGTAGTAAACTGACAAGCAGTGAACACATGAAAAACACATGAAATACAGGGCCAGTCATAAATTGGCTCCTCTTCAGCAGAGCCTCCAGAAGACTCCTGGGTCAGAGTCCCTCTCTGCCTGGCGTCCTCTGTGTGCCACCAGAGGGCAGTAACTCGTGGAACTGCTCTTTAAAATCAGGTCACACACAAAACTGCAGGAATGTTGAATGAAAACTAGCCTTCCAATCAATGAAGTGCTAAGTATGTAATTCTGACAGTGGCTTTAAGCATTTACTGGTCAAAATTTTCAATTTAATTCTACAAAACAAAGGTGCACACGTGCAGCAGCAGAATACACTAAGAGCAGCTGATCAAATCTTCAGAGTCATGAAAATAAACTATAAAATAAATGAAATAAAACTCAGAGTGACGCATTTGCTCCTGCATCTCTGGTTACAGGGGCTGTCATCTGGAGAAACCATCCCAGCATCTTTTACATACACACACACAATAGAAGAGAGCCAAGAAAACATGCTGATTTCTCCTTTGCTTTAAAAAGCCACTCCTCATTGAATTAGAAGTGGACATTAACCATAATAAAATTGCAGTACCGTTTATTAAGCATGATTAAAACATGATTTAATCTGTGCTAGAATCCTCATCAGACAAGCAGCAAACATTGATGAGTGCATGCTGCGGCCTAGCTTGCTGTTCTAAGCACATCCCACTTAACTTTACTCCCCACATCCCTCTGAGCACCTATACAACCCCATTTTAGTAAAAAGTCAGTCGAACCTTTCATTTCTTGAACGCAATCAAGAATTCTTTACATCTGTATCCTTTGCTGATGATTTAGTTGTCCACCAAACGATAAACACAGATTTGTGAGTTCTGCCTCATTACCGCTTTCTAAAATTATTTCTTCACCCCAGAATTCACGCTTCTTATACTTCCATGAGTATATGATTATATAACCCAAATAATTCAGTGATCAGTTGAACAAAAAATACATCATGACCAAAGGTTTTTTTTGTTTTATTTTGCATTGTGGTATGTAAAAAATTTAGCCTTTGCTTTTATTTAAAAGGAACTGAAATAGTTTTAATGGTTTGATCAGAAATATTGCTTACTTCTCTATGTAAAATAAAATTCAAGTTCAACTGGACCTTGGTTTTCCTAATTTTAGTTGACTGCCTTCGGTGTGTAATAAATAACTGAAGTTTACACTGAAATGAACAAAATCTGACAAATAAGCTATAGCTGAAAAGAAGTTTCAGTTCTTTCAACAATTCGTCACAAGTTACTGCTACAAATAAACTCACCTTGAGATAACAGCCTACATCACAGGATACTGTCTCCTTGGTTTTGTTTCTGTTCTTTGTTGGGGGGAAAAAAAACCCTCCTCAAAGGTTTTCAAGAACAATATTGGTATTCTGGCCTATGCCAACACACAAAGAATAAAGACAAGGTAACCATGGCATCTGTGAAGGTATTTGGAACAAAAGTACTTCTGTATTATCTAAGTAACTGCCTCCAAGTTCCCTCTAGATCTCTGTTAATGTCTACTTGATCTAGAAAATATTTTGATTTATCTTGTTTACTTGATGCCAAAGTGTATCTTAAATAATGAAGAGAACCACTAAGTATCTGCCTGTTTTCTGCCTCCCTTTTATTTCTCAATGTTTCTTTCTAGACTCTCACTAGATGTCGATATTACAGTATTCCAGAGACATGACTCATGTTTCCATGCATCTGTATCTTCTACTTCTTCAGGAGGCACAGATACCATCACACAGAGTAGTTTGTAATTCGTAATTCCAAAGTCCTGATATGCTCCAGCTTCTAACAGCACCCTGAACTAGACTTCTAGTTATTTCAATCACAACAAAAGCTTTATGCTTCTTCCCAAACTTTCACTGCTTTATCACTGAAAAAGGTATATGTCAATGGCAAGTTAAAGAAAAAACATTCAGAAAGGACGCGATGTGAGTGACCCACGCATTCGTTCAACAGCGTTTATTTAGATCTGCACTGTGCCAGCACTGTCCTATGCACTGGAGATACACAGGGGACAAGACAAAGGCCCTGCTCTCATGGAGCTTCCATTCTCATGAGACAGACGGTAACCCACAGGAAAACATACCACTGCTGGGGCAGGCGCTAGTAAGAAAAAGGCAGCTTACTGAGGGAACAGAGTGACATCATGGATGGTCACGGAGGCCTCTGGACTGGGAGGCGTGTGCACAGAGCCCTGTCCTCCAGAGCTCAGTCACGCTGCGGAACTCCATGATAACTCCGGATGAGGCAAGAGTAGGTCATTTTAATCTATTTCATTTTTAGTAACATTCAGTTCAAATTACTTTGGGGTTTTCAGAACAATTAATTCACTAATAGAACTGTCTTAAAGCCAGACATAGGCTGGCAGGATGGGAAAGCTTTCCCTATGAATTCTGCCAGGTTTCATTCCAATGTCTCAGCCCTCACGGCTCCAGCTCTGTGGATCCCTCTTCTTTGCTGCAACCATGAACAAGTGTGTGGTGAGAGCCTGAAATAAACAGGTGTAAAATGGGTCAAAACCATCGCTTCTATTTCTGTTTTTAACTGAAGAAAATATGCCCCACTTTCAGAGGCAGAGAGAGAAGGAGACATCTGGGTAAAGGTAAACTGAAGTACATACTAAACACACATATACGTATACAGGTAAACAAGTATGTATCTACCACCACCCACATACTATACACATGTATATACACCCATATACGTCTGACTTCTTCGCCTATGATAATCCAAAACTGAATCTCGTACAATAGTTTTTTTGCAATCATTACAGCAAAACTTTTATTGGGTTGTAGGTTTTAAGAGGCCACAAAACATTTTTAAAAGATCAAATAAAAAATTAAAGGTTCAAAGAAGATCAAGGCTCAGATTCAATTAACACTAATTTTAGAAGAATTTTTTTTTTTTACTTACTATGCATATTCAGCAAACTACTTAAGTTTTGTTTTTTTTTCTAACATAGCATCCCAGGGGAGTCATTATGTACAATCAACTGCCTAATTCAGATGAACGTGTCTAAGTACATATTGATACAACAAAACACAATGCTTCCAGAGGCTCCCTGCTAGACTGTCTGTTGAAGCACAGGACTAAGAAGGTGGACCTCTTCAATTCCATTTTCGGCACTTCCCAATGTTACTTCCTAAGCCAGTTTCATAGATTAGAAGAATATAATACTTCAAAGGGATACTCCAGTTTCCATGAGCAAAACAACTAGCATCTCCTAACTGATGTAACAACCTAACAAGTGACAGATGACTTCTACAAGAGCCCTTAAAATGACCAAACATGCACAGTGATGCTGAAGGGAAGCCCCAGCTTGTTCTTTCATTTCTCTCCCTCAATATTTTGGGGGAAGGGTGAAAAAGGGAGTGGCTTTAGATAAAATACTCAACACTGTGCTCATGAGTCTTCACGGGGCAAGCTGGGAGCATGTGGTAGGGTGTGAAGGGTTCTGTCTCATTTGCTTCCCAAATTTGAGACTGATTTCCAACCAAACCTCAAATCAAATGAATATAAACATGACTGTTTAATTCCAGCAGACCAGTGTGAGTAGAACCTCACATTCAGGCCTGTGTCCAACGCGCAGAGGCCAGTGACTTTCACAGCCTAGAACAGGTACTGAAAAGAGCATGCTGTAAAAACAGTTTTGGGCTTCTTACAAGGAAAGCACTAGTGACATGTATGGCCTATTTCCCTAGTAGTTATCCAACTAAATAATTACTTAAGATATCAGCACAACAAATGAAAGATTTCAAGGCAATCAAGTGTCAATTACATTTTTTTTTTACATAAAATATGAGTTCCTCTGGAATCAGACAGCAGCTTCTGACTTGTTTTCCATTGCTCTTTGTACATTTGCTTTCTGCTACCAAAATTTTAACACCTGTATAAACAAAAACAGTATTTATTCTTCTCTTCCTCCAAAACACTTATCAAGCTTACATTTTTGACCTGAAGATATGTTGCCCCACTGTTACCGCCCCCATCCATCCACCCATAACCACGTGCAGATGCTGGGCTCAAGCAAAACGAAAATAAGGGAGGTCCAGCACCCTCACCCAAGGAGCTCCCACTTCAGTGGAGTAAAGACACCAACAGAGATAAATCACAATATGCCATGGTAAGGGCCCTCACAGGACATGGGAAGCAGTGGCCAGGGTAAGCAAGAGTGAACCCAAGGCCAGGCTGTGCTGAATACAGCCCCCAAGAAAAGGTGCATGGGAAGAGTGGCATGCAGGCTGCCCTCCAGAGGAAGGGCTGGTGCAGAGAAGGGAATAGCAAGTAGGAACAGAGAGAAAAAGTGTCCACACGTCAGGGGAGGGGAGGAGGCAGGTGAGATGCAGCCGCCCAGGCAGGGAATGTTGCACTTGATCAGGAAGGGGCGGGTTTGGTGTTTCTCCACTTTCACCTGCATCTACATTCAGAGGTGGGAGTTTCAAATTAACGAATACTTTATTAGTAGAGACAAATCCAAAGGACCACAAAAAGAACCACCAGAGCAATGGCATGCATGTGGACTCCGTACCCTGAAGATGAGGAAGGGGAGCAAATGCTTGCCTACTACAGACCAAATACCTGCCCTGGTTAAGACTATGCTGGCTATGCTGGTTCAAGTTCAAGTTTCAGCGGCAAATTTCTGAAGGAATAAATGAATTACAAGTTTAAATGCTATACTTTGGATGTTTTGCACATTCTAATGACTCAGGTATAAACAGAAAATAATTTTAAAATGTCAGAACTCTCACTTTCTTAGTCCCCTAAACATACAAACTGACCTTCACTTTCAGAGAAACTAGAATTGTGTGTGAGCCAAACTGAGTAATTATACTAACAAGGCCTTTAAAAAGCTAATTTTTTTTAAAAAAACAAACATTTCCATAACATGTTATAATTTACAAGTGATATTATAAAATAGTTCTTCTTTTGCTGGGATACATTCCAGTCCATTCATCATAAAGATTCTGTGTGAAGGGTGACTTTGTAAGCAAAACATCATCTAGTGGGGAGAAAAAACTCAAAACAAATTACAAGAAAGCCATTAATGTTCTTTTAATTTCTTGCTTAATTTGCAGTTCTTGGTATCCATACACTTCCTCATCAGATGGAAACATTTTAATTAGAATAAAGAGAGTTTAAGAAAATGTATATAATGAGTAAGCTTTCATTATTACTAAATGACATTAACTGAGCTTTCTGTCATATGAATACAATGGTGCGGGAAGAAGAATACTTTGTGTGAAAGAAAGGAAAGCAACACAGTTGGTGATAAAGCAGGGTCTCTCCTACATGCTCCCAGGAAATTTCCAAAGGTGGGACCTTGACAAGCTCCAGACTACTTAGATGGCGCATTCCCAGGACTTTACTACAAAATGCACAATTACTCCTTCAACACACAAGGCATCCAAGAACACACGGTTCACAAATACTTGCCTCAAAATGAGCTCCCTTCCTAACAGTGGGGTTTGTAAGTAATCTTTGGGAAGAATTCTTTGGTTAATCATGATACTGCAGGCAACAAACTAAAGGGAATCTGAAGTAAGCTTAAACCTGATAAAGGTACAGAATCAAGACATCCATTAACCTCTTCCTTGGAGGCTTTCATGAGCAGCTCACATGATTAAGATGAAAACTAGTAACAGCATGTGTGCTGCTGAGATGCTCCTGTTTACTCTGTCAAAATAGTTTACTTTCCTGGCCTACAAGGCTAAAAAATACCTGATATTATCAATTTTTATTCATCTTTAAAGACACATTGTGTGGATCAAAGCCAAACTCTGTGTGTGTGTGTGTGTGTGTGTGTGTGTGTGTGTGTGTGTGTGTGTGTGTGTGTGTGTGTGTGTGTATGTGTGTGTGTGTGTGTGAACGAGCTAAATTCTCTGCATGGTAAATGGCTGCTCACGCCTGCCCTTTTGAAGGGTTAGGATGAATGTGGGCAGATTTTGTATGTTGCTGCCCGGCATCACATGAGACTGCCTCGAAGTCACTGAATGTCAGCTCATGGCTCATTCTAACACATTTAGGATTGTTAAGTAAAACTAATAGAATTTGAGGAATTTAAGAATTATGCCTAAATCAAGACAGGCAAACACATGCCAAAATAAAGGTGAGAAACTGAAGGATATTTTTTTTCCTTGCTTAAAAAAAATGGCTGTTAATGAGTTGTTCACAATGGGTTAACATTTTCATTAGCGACTCAATGCAAGTCCTACTGGAAAAGGTGCCATTTGCGGAAGATCCTGTCAAAATTTGAAGTTTGTACTCCAATATTTTACTATGACTCAGAAATCTTGTCCTCAAACCCCATGATTCCAGAAGGTACCACCTGGACTGAAAATGAGGCAACGGTAAATCCCTCAGAATCTCACAGATGCACAGATGCTTGAGAAGTGAGACAAGATTACCATCAAAAGATGCTTCCTAGAGCCTGGCATGGTGGCTCACACCTGTAATCCCAGTGCTTTGGGAGGCCGAGGTGGGAGGATCACTTGTACATAGCAGTTTGAGATCAGCCCGGGAAACATAGCAAGATCCCACCCCTACAAAAAAATTAAAAATTAGCTGGGTATGGTGGCACATTGTTACTCCCAGCTACTCGGGGGTCTGAGATGGGAGGATCGCTTGAGCCCAAGAGTCCAAGACTGCAGTAAGCTATGTTCACACCACTGCATTCCAGCCTGGGCAACAATGTGAGACCCTGCCTCAAAAAAAAAAAAAAAGAGTGGAGAAAAATGCCCACTTGGTAGGTCGAAAGTCAAAGCAGTGGCCATTGAAGCACCTAACCTCTACCAACCACCATGGTGTCCCCTCCTTCCTCTTCAACGCTGCTCCCCTCAGAAGGAGTCAGAAATGGTTTCAGATCTACATGGCCAATCCTTCATAAATCATGGCCTCCTTGTTCCTTTACCTGCTTCCCCTGTGATCATCTTGGACTATACTCCATGGCCATCCCATGAACTGTCCAGTATAGCAGCCCCTGTGCACCTGAAATGTGTCTACTCCAAATTAGAACATAATAGAAACATAAGATATATACCAATTTCAAAACCTTCATGCCAAAAAAAGTAACATCTCAATTTTTATACTGATTACATGTCCACATAATGTAGAAATGTTGGGTAAGATAAAATATATTACTCAAGTGCGCTTCATTTCCTTTTACTTATTAAAAATATGGCTACTAGAACATTAAAAATTACATGACACACTGACACTACTACTGTACAGCAAAACCCCTGACCTTGATATAACCAAAACTGACCTCTCCATGATACCCTCAGCTCCTTCATGCCTCCTGGCTCCTTGCCTGGCTTACACTACACGGTCTATCCTCAATCCTCACATCAACTCTTTTGCACAATGCTCAACTCCCTGATGCCTCTACCCTCCACTATACTCACCTGGCAAAATCCTAATCCCAGATTAAATCCAACTCCCAGCCTCTCCTGGCCTACACTTAGGCTGCAGAAAGCAGAATTCCTTCAGAGCCTCAGCTCAGCTCCCTAACCAGTCGTTTTTGCTTGAACCAGCTGGAACTGGGTTTTTATCCTCACCATTTCACTCATACGGCTCTTATCAAAGTCACCAGCGATCTCCCGCTGCCAAGTCACAGTGAAACCCCAGTCTGTCTCTTGCTCCAGCTTTAGTAGCATCTGACACAGATGATCACTCTTCTTTGAAACATGCACTTCCTGGGCCGGGCACAGTGGCTCACACCTGTAAGTAATCCCAGCATTCTGGGAGGCCAAGGCATGTGGATAGCTTGAGGTCAGGAGTTCGAGACCAGAATGGCCAACCTGGCGAAACCCCATCTCTACTAAAATTACAAAAACTAGCCAGGCATGGTGGCGCATACCTGTAATCCCAGCTCAGGAGGCTGAGGCAGGAGAACCCACGAAGTGGAGGGGGCAGTGAGCTGAGATTGCACCACTGCACTTCAGCCTAGGTGACAGAGGGACACTGTCTCAAAAAAAAAAGGCGGGGGGGCATGAGTGCAGTGGCTCACGCCTGTAATCCCAGCACTTTGGGAGGCCAAGACAGGTGGATCATGAGGTCAGGAGTTTGAGACCAGCCTGGCCAACATAGTCAAACCCCACATCTACTAAACAGACAAAAATTAGCCAGGCACAGTGGCGCGTGCCTGCAGTCCCAGCTACTTGGGAAGCTGAAGCAGGAGAATTGCTTGAACCTGGAGGCAGAGGTTGCAGGGAGCTGAGATCACAATACTGCACTCCAGCCTGGGCAGCAGAGCAGGACTCTGTCTCAAAAAACAAAAAACAAAAGAAAGAAGCATGCACTTCCAGGACACCCCTGTCTCCTGTCTTCCTTCTCTGGTTGCTTCTCATTCTCCTTTGCTTCCACTCTACCTGCTTCTCCTTAACACTGAGTGTCCCAGGGCTCCATGTCTAGACTTCTCTATTGCACATACTCCCTAAAACACTTTATCCAGTCTCACATAACCCCCTATATGCTGAAAACACTCAAAATCTAGCTCCAGCCTCGGCCTCTCCTTGAAGCTACAGACTCAAACATGCAACTGCCTGTTCAGCATCTCCACCTGGCATCTTACAGTCAACACGTGCAAAACACAACCTGCATTCTCTTCACCCAGCCTGCTGTTCCCAGTCTTCCTGATCTTAGTAAAGGGGAATAGCATTCTTCCAGTTACTCAGTACAAAAACACAGTCATCATCCCTGACTCTTCCTATAGGAATCCAATCTACTAGCTCCTCCTTTCACACCTATCCCACACATGACCACTTCTTCCTGCCCTGGTCCAAGCCATCATCAGTTCTTGCAACAATCTCCTCACTGGTCTCTACGTTTATCCCTATCCCCCAAACCAAGGATCAACAACTCTTTTCTGTAAAGGGCCAGACAGCAGATCTTTCAGCCTCTACAGGCCACATGCTCTCCGTTACAACTACTTAGCTTGGCTGTTACAGGTCAAAAATGGCCTCAGATAATACACACACGAGTGTGGCTCTGTTTCAACAGAACTGGAACTGAAGTGGACACTGAAATTTGAATTTCATATAGTTTTCATGTGAAACAAAATACAGATTTGTTTCAACATTTAAAAATGTACAAAGCATTCTTAGCTGGCTAGCTGTAAAAAAACAGGTAGTGGGTCTGATCTGGCCACAGGCTGTGGTCTGCTGACCCTGCCTTGGACGATTCTCTGCACTACATTCAGAGTGATCCTTTCTGTCATGTCTTTCTCCAGCTCAAAAATCCTCGAGTGGCTTTCCTTCTCATTCGGCAAAACCAAAAGACCGGGCCACGCCCTGCAAGGCCGCACAGGACACTGCTTCCTGACTGCCTCACCCACATGGGGAGGGAGCGTGACCCTCCCCATGCTCTGCACAGCAACACCAGCCTCCTCATCAACCTCCTGGCTTCTTTTTCGCCATTGCCAAATCTCTCTCTATCTATCCCAGGGCCTTTGCTTTTGCAGTTCCCTCTGCTTGGAATACGCTCACTCTAGATATCTATGCAGTCACAGTGTTGCTTCCTTCAAATCACCTCACAAGAGATACTGGCTCAGTTACACTAGAATAGCACGCACATACAGACATCCAAGAACAATCTCATTGTGTACCTTGCCGCACTGTTCACCACACTATCACTTGCATACCTCCCTTTCGTTAGAAATAAACTGATCAGGCAGTTTTAAAAAGAGAAACAAAATACCACTGTGATTAAGGGCATGAAATATGGAGTCCAATGACCTAGACAGGAATGCAACAGCACCACTTACTAGTTGTGTGACGCTGAGCAAGTTAATTCAATTTCTCTGTATCTCAGTTTCCTTGTCTACGAAATGAGGATAATGACAGCACCTCCTTCCTCAGTGTTCTGAAGAGTGAGTGATGAAATATAATTGGCATATATAAGCTCTCAATTATTTTTATTTTTACTGTTTGTTACTCTTCTCCCTCAACCAGAAAATAAGCTCTTCGAGGGGAATGACATGGTTTTGTTTATTGCTTCATTCTACACACCTAGGACAGTGCCTAGTACTGGGTATTCAGTAAGTATTTCTTGAACAAACAAATAAATATTTGAATTTAAGTTACTTTAGGGTGGGCAGAAAACTCCACTCCCATCCCATGATCATACAGATATCAGATAGACCAAAGCTTCCTTAAAATCTATTAGAGGCCAGACGCAGTGGCTCTTGCCTGTAATCCCAGCATTCTGGGAGGCTGAGGTAGGCAGATCACCTGAGCTCCACAGTTTGAGACCAGCCCGGGAAACACAGTGAAACTCCCTCTCTACAAACATACAAAAAATTTGCTGAGTGTGGTAGTGTGCTCCTCTGTTCCCAGCTACTCAGGAGGCTGAGGTGGGAGGACTGTCTGAGCCCGGGATGTAGAGGCTACCATGAGCCAAGACCACGTCACTGCACTCCAGCCTGACCAACAGAGTGAAATCCTGCCTTAAAAAAAAAAAAATCTATTAGAGGCTGGACATGGTGGCTCACGTCTATAACCCCATGCCTTCAGAGGCTGAGACAGAAGTATCATTTGAGGCCAAGAGCTTGAGACCAACTTGGACAACATAGCGAGACCCTGTCTATACAAAAAAATCAAAAAAGTTAGCAGGGTGTGGTGGTATACACCTCTGATCCCACCTACTCCAGAGGTGAGCGTAGGCATGTGAGGTTACAGTAAGCGATCATCATGTCACTGAACCCCAGCCTCGGCAACAGAATGAAACTCTGTCTCTATTAAAAAAAAAAAAAAAATCTACTAGAGAAAGAGAAATAAAAAGCCAACCATTCCAGGTGGATTTGGATGCTTCTCTATTTCCTACCCTGAAGCGAGGCATAACGCCATTCTGAGTAACAGTGGTTTCACTTTATAAGAAACCTCCTACAGGGCCGGGAGCGGTGGCTAATACCTGTAATCTCATCATTTTGGGAGGCCAAGGCAGGAGGAATACTTAAGCCCAGGAGTTCAAGGCCAGCCTGGGCAACAGAGACCCTATCTCTACAAAACTAAAAAGAAAAAATTAGGCGCAGCAGCGCGAGTAGTCCCAGCTACTCAGGAGGCTGAGAGGCTTGCTTGAGCCTAGAAGTTCAAGGTGGCAGCAAGCTATGATTGTCCCACTGCACTCCAGTGGGCAGGTTCTTGATCTGGGTGACAGAGCAAGAAACTTGTCTCAAAAAAAAAGGCTTTATAATCTAAACCTGTGTTGTATACTCAAAGGTTACATGTTCAGGCTTGAATCAAATTCAAGAAGAAACAGATTTCATAGGTTCAAATTCCACATGTAAAATGCCAACCTGATACCTAGTAGCACAATTCTAATCTTACAGCATTTTCTAAACACAACCACAAATGGCTGTTTATTCAGAGCACCTTACACTTAATTGACTTCTAAAACCAAAGGACATCTCACCAAATAACTGAAGTCTTCCCCAAGCCAGAAACTGATGGACACATTTCTGTCTACCAGCAAGACACCAGCTTCGCTCACAGTACCTCACAGGGTCTTGTGGGTCTGGTATGTCTCCTTACACTTACACATACACATTTCTCCTGGGATGACTGAGTTTTGATTTATAGATGGTATTAAGATAAAGTACTTCAGGTTCTACATTTGATAACATAGTCTTTAATGTGAAGATGCTTATATATATCCCAGCATAACATGGGCTCTTTTTCAAGCAGAAACTCTACTTCCTTTAAAAGAAGTACAGGGATAGTACGGTACTTCACTGTTCAGCAAAGCAGAAATGACTCTCTTAGCCTCTAAACTAAAACTCTTCGCTATGATATAAGAAATGAACATCTTCAGTACTGGTTCTACCAAGTAGAAAATGAATTTGTGGGATGTAGGTAGTAAAAACATACTTGTAACAACTAGTATGTAATTCTGTTGTGCAGCTGCCTATCTGCACTGAATGCCTGAAAATGACATGTGTGACAAAGTTAAAGGTTATTATGAGGGGTAAGACACTGGGGTTATGGAATGGGTGAAGCCCAAGTGGTCAAGGTGAACTGCCATGGTCTTTACTGTCTGCCCATGTCCCTGTACTGCTCCAACTTCCTGCTGGTGATGATGGAACTAGAACAAATGGCTGGGGTTCTTGTGGGGAACGGTTCCTTAAGAAGGTGATATGAGAGAAGTCTTCTTCTGTTACTCTTTGAGGGTGTTTTCGTTTTTTGTTTTTTAATTCTGCACTCAACCTTTAAGGTCACTGTGACACAGCAGAGAGGATCTGCAATAAAGCAGACAGGTACAAGTCCCTTCTCAATTCTACATGGCTATATGGTAGCAGTGCCTGAAAAATCAGGAAGATAGCACTCCAAATACTGTATCTAGCTGGAGAACACCTTGTCAGCTTTTGAGATCTAGCACAAAACCACATGTCTTGTGATCTACCAGCTGGGCTGTGGTAATGCCCTTGACTTGAGGCTTAAAAGCTTTGGTTGGGACGTAACTTTGATGTATTATTTTTCATTTCAAACTACAATTATTATCCTTGGATCTGGCATTACGTAGAGTGCTACCAAAATTAAATTATGGCTAGTTTATAAGACAACCTATTCCCCTTGTGTACCACAACGAATGTTGCTACTCTCAGCTTTGCATGTTTGCAAGATCAAAAAGCCACGGCTGTTTGGTTTACAGGATGCCGGGATAAGAACCATCTGCCTGGTCTGGTGTTTCTTTAATTAAAACTTTAATTACAGATATATCTCTGCACAGATATGTGCAGTCTATCAGCTCCTACTCCTAATTACCTGTGCTAATGAGAAATGAAAAGGGAGTTAATGTTTGCTGAGTGTCTACTATGTGCAAGGCCCTGTGATTAGGTGCTCCAAGGTGAACTAGAGCAGGCAAAGTAGATCCCAGGTCAAACCTTGGCCAAGAGTTTCCCCTACCAGTCCTTTTCCCACTATTACAAAAGAGTGACAAAAGTTATTCCTGTTTCTCTTTTGGAAATATGAAAAGCTTAGAGGTATAAAGTACCCAAAAGGATTCACACAGCAGAGAGAAAAGGGGCTGGATTCCCAAACATGTGAATAGTCCCAAACTTCAAATAATTGAAGTTCTGTGGCTAGTATATGCAACAGTCTGTCATCTGGAGTATTTCCAACCCTACCTGAAGATGTGTTTGCAAAGAGGAAAATCTAGTCTAATCCTAGGATTCTGAGGCGCATCACACAGCGCAACGGTAACCACAGCCACAGTTTCCCAGGGAAACAATAACCAGAGATGAGAACAAGCAAGAGACGCTTCCTGTTATTTCCTGACTGTGCAGCAATGTTGCTGCTGACTTCTCCTTCACGCACTTCCTTTCTACCTAGGGCAAATCTTCATTAAGGAATGACAAAAATATCTTTCCACACCTTCACCATGTGTTTCTTAGTCTCCTCAGAAGCCTCAAGCAGGATTAAACGCCATCAGGATGGACCCCTAAAGCAGCCCACTTGGTGGTGCCAAGGCCAACAGGACAGGGTCTAGGGCACACCCAAAGCTTCCTAACTTTCACACTGAGGAAGTCCCTGCTTACCCTCAAAATTGTCCTAATCTTCCATCATTTGTTTCCATGAGAAGGGACCGCAGGAGAAGGATTACTTTGACTGTTTCTCCAATATGTCTAGAGGCAGGCAGTCAATGCATCAGCTATGCTGTCACATTGGCTCTGCTTCCTCCATCCCAACTCTCAGTCAGTTAAGGACACAGAGGAGAAGAGGGTGAGTCTTGGCCTGGAGGCGGGCACTGAAGATGCACCTTTCTCTCTCAGGAGTGGGTTCCTCACCACCAAAAATGAAGGGTCCAACCCAGATGATCTTAGACCTTCTAAGATCTAAAAACTATGCAGCAGATATGCTAAAAGCCTAATACAAGTGACCTCCTGAACGGTCCAAATCCATCTTAATGCCCAACATTCTGTACTATTCAGTGACTGAAGCCTGCCGTTTCTCGACCTATCTAAATCTATGAGGCTAAATTACCTAAGCTCTTCAAGATAAACCACCTAAATTAGGACAATCACAAACAAAATCTAACAATTTTTAAGCTAATGAGGGGCAGTGCCTACTTCTTTGAAAGACAGATACTAAGACAAATTAAGAAACGTTCATTTGGCCAGGCACAGTGGCTCACCGCTGTAATCCCAGCACTTTGGGAGGCCAAAGCGAGTTGATCACCTGAGTTTAGAGACCAGCCTGGCCAACATAGTAAAACCCTGTCTCTATTAAAAATACAAAAAGTAGCCAGGCATGGCTATAATCCCAGCTACTCAGGAGGCTGAGGCAGGCAAATCGCTAGAACCCGGGAGGTGAAGGTTCGCAGTGAGCCACAATCATGCCATTGCACTCCAGCCTGGGCGACAAGGGCGATCTCAAAAAAAGAAAAAAATTAATAAAGAAAGGTTCATTTGAACATCAACTATATGGAGGCATCTGAAGGGTTTCAAGTACTTCACAGTCTGATGACAGATACACTGTAAATATACAGTAGATGAGGCTGGGCATGGTGGCTCACACCTGTAATCCCAGCACTTTGAGAGGCTGAGGCAGGCAGATCACAAGGTCAAGAGTTCAAGACCAGCCTGGCCAATATGGTGAAACCCTGTCTCTATAAAAATACAAAAATGAGCTCGGCGTGGTGGCGCATGCCTGTAATCCCAGCAACTCAGGAGGCTGAGGCAGGAGAATTGCTTGAAACCAGGAGGCAGAGGTCACAGTGACCCAAGATTGCTCCACTGCACTCCGGCCTGTGGAGAGCGAGACTCCGTCTAAAAAAAAAAAAAAAAAAAGGCAGATGGTGTGAAAAAAAGAAACCGGGGTAAGACGGAACTATGGAAGAGAAGAAAAGAAGGGAACAATAAACTCATAAAAGAGAGGAAAAGAAAAAAGAAAAATGAAAGAACAAGAAAGCAAGCAGAGCCCTCGCCTTCATTTCACTCTAAGTTCAAACCTAGT
>CAUYQU010070335.1:0-16045 GCA_963574635.1 Cheracebus regulus | reverse complement strand
TCTCTTTTTCTAAAATCTCTTCCTCTTTCTTTCTCTTTCATTTTTTCTTTCTTTTGCTGTTTCTTTCTTTCTCCTTTTCTCTCTTTTTCTAAAATCTCTTCCTCTTCCTTTCTCTCTTTCATTCTTTAAAAAAAAAAAAAGTAAAAAAAAAAAAAACACTAAAAAAAAAAGAAAATTAAAAATAAAGGAGTGTAAGGATGCCTCTATTTGCAATCACAATATAGTTATTTAAGAAAACGCTTCATATTTACAAAATTTCAAAATATGAAAAGAAAAAAGAATATTGAATTATTTTATAAAATAAAAGAGATTATTTTAGATAAACATGATAGAATAAACACACATTTTTTCTTCTGCTTCCTCCCCCAAGTCTCACTAGAATGACAATAAAAGAAATTTTAAAAGGCATAAATTAACAAGGACATAAAGGCATAAACTTGTAACAGACAAATAAGTTTTTAAAATTTGGAAGTAGAAATTCGGAGGAACTAAAAGTAACTGACTTAAGTGGCCTAAAAGATTGGATATCCAAGCCTGTAGTATGGAAAGCCAATGAAATCAAACTGATTTATCTTGCAGAACTTGAGGAAGACACAGGAATTTGGAACCATGGGTATCTGGAAAAGTAGGAGGCTCAGGATGGGGCTTAAAAGGATGGATTGGTTGAAAATATTTATTTATATTAGTGGCTAGGCCCCCAGATCTTCTTCCCTAGGGCCACCGTCCCCCCACACTCTGGCCAAGGATTTGAGGTTCCCTCTAGAGAGAATGAATCACATTGTCTAGATAGTAGACACAAGCTAGTAAACATATTCTCTCTGGATAGAAATGCACAGGCTCTCAAACTGGAGAAATTGTACACACCTGCAGGTAAGTTAGAGGAGTCCCTTTACTGAAAATAGAGAATGTTAAGTGTAAATATGCATTTTGGAAATGAGACCTCCAGCCCAACCCCAGTCAGCTTCCTGAACACTAACAATGAAACTTGTAAAACCATTTCGTTTATCCTAAGCAATAAGTCTGGAAGATTTTCACTTGGGAAGCATAACTTACACAAGGAGGAAGTGCTATGGAGACTACTTTTGTGGTCCCTCAAAAGACAACTATGTCCATATGTGATCATCTTGCAATGAAACCTACCAGTTAATAAGTCCCACACAGAGCTACTTAATTTCCAATCAGGTATCCACAAATCATCAAATATTTGTGGAACAACTATAACAATGCACTGAACAAACAGAAAAAAAGAAAAGTGATGAAGCTTTTAAATACGCTCAGAAACACAAAATAAGGAAACATGCCCATTAAAAAGAATAGATTGATTTAAAAAGAAAGATCTTGGATATTAAAAAGTGATAACAGAAACTAAAAATTTAGTGGACAGCTTCGAAAATGAAGTTGAGAAAGTATTTCAAAATCTATCTCCCAAAAGTGATGAGAAAAGGCAAGAAAATAAAAGGATCAGTTGAAGAGTGCCAAAAGATATAATAATAGAAGTTAACAGACGTTCCAAAGAGAGGGATCAGAAGAAATACAGAAAAAATATTATTAAAGATCTTTTCTAAAAATACTTCCCAGAACTATGGGAATTAAGTTTCAAAGAAAAGGCTGAAAGATTGACCAGAAAATTGGAGATAAAAACTAAAACTAAAACAAGGTATATCATCATAAAAATTTTAAAACACCTGAGATAAAGGAAAAATCTAAAAAACTCCAGGAGTGGAGGGATAGAAGGATAAAGGGAGGGATCATTACATATAAATGATTGCAAATGAGAGTGAGATTAGACTTCTGCAAACAATACAGGAAGCTAGAAGACAATGGATTTACAAATCAGAATTTTATATCCAGCTAAACTAACAATCAAACATGAGAGTAGAAAGAAGATGTTTTTGGACCTGCAAGTTCTTAATAATTTTAGGTCCCAAGAGTCTTTCTCAAGAAGCTCCTGAAAACTGTGATTCCCTAAAGTTATGACATCTTCCAAGGGAGAAGTCAAAGTGTCTTGGAAACAGAGATTTTAACATAGGAACAAGATAAAGTCAATTTCCAGGATGACAGAAAGAAAAGTCTAGGACAAATGTGGTGTGGCAGACCTCCAGAGCAAACCAGTCCTGTTCAGAGCATGAGGAAAGAGGGCTCCAGCAGGGATGTCTGCAAGAAAAAAAAAATGTAAAAAGCAAAACTGATGGGTTGTGCTAAACTCAGCTCTGTCAGAGTTGGGGAAAGAGTGACAGTTACATGATAAACCAAATGATTTGACTAAATTAGGAAATTATTAATTCTAGAGAGTAAAATGTTATAGAAGGAAGGAAATGAAGCTACAATACACTATATTGATTTACTCTGCATTATTTCTACATATTGATAAAATGTGAACAGTAAATATTGATTAAACCCAAAAGGCAGACACAGTAATTTTAGAAGATTAGGAAAAGGTGAGTTTATACATTTATTTATGTGTAAGAGAGTGAGGGGCATGGTTGTGAGAGTTAGATTCTTATCTTACATATTAGAAATTAATAGATCACAATTAAACTTTTAAAACCATAAAGGAAAAATATAAATAAACTATTTAAAAATATGGAAGTAAACACCAGAAGAAACAGACAGAAATATTGAAGGTGGCTGATTCTGGGGAGTTGGAATTGAGAAAGCGGTAGGTATTTGCTCTATTATGTGTTATTTTAATAAAAACAAATTAAGAAAGCAAATATACTCCTTTAAAATCTAACATCTTGACAAACATCTTGTTACATAATTCTTATGGAATTATAAATATTGACTTTTTTTGCCAAACATCTAAATAATTAGATATCTAAAAGTGATTCCAGAGTCGTAAAGTAGAAAAGCTACAAAGGGAATTTGTAGAAAGGGAAAATAATTTGTTCCCTTTCTACAAATTATTTGAGAAACCATGTAGTTGATTTGAAAGTATTTCATATCTTAATATGTTGGGAAGGACATTCAATACATATTTTTGCATAAAAAATTGAGCATGAGTAGTAAATGTTCCAGTTTTTAAAAATAATGAGACTATTTTTTGACTATAAATGTTACATATTATATACTGACTGTAAAAAGTTCAATTCTACTTAACAAAGGATCTGGTCGTACATATGGGAGATGCTTGCTAAGTGTTTGGATGGAACTGAAATTTTTGAGTGCCCTGAAGACCTGATGGAGCCAAGAATTAAGGGAGGGGGTACTCTCGGTTGACTTGCTACAATTTGATTTGTCACTTTCCTGTTGGAATGAAAACAAAATTCACAAATTCCTAGAGACTTTTACTAGGAGTGAAATTCCAAGCTTTTATGATTCTTGTCTGTAAAGGAACTTATTGGACTCCATACATTAGGTTACTGACCTACATCTGGATTCTAAATGGATTCACGGTTTTCCTCATAGTCTATAAATCACACATCCAAAATAAAACCTTTTTAAATCTACTCCAGCCCTAGCCACTTTGTCAGTATTTTGTTAGCAACTGAAGAACATATATTAAAAACAAAAGGTATTTTTAATATAGGGAACAGGTTTTTTTTTCCTGTTTCATTATTTTTATATTTCAATTTGGTTCTGCAATGAAAATTTTTCTATCATGTATGAGTAACACTAATGATAAAGTTTTCTCCTTTTAAGTAGTCTTTCCGTTTTTATTTTTTTAATTTAACAAATATTTATTGTTTGGTGGAAAATATGATAGAAAACACCATCTGAATATTACAACAGCTTATAGAATGCTCACCATTCACAAGGAATTATTCTAAACATTTTGCTCACAGAAACCCACTTAATCTTCTTGTATTACTTTTCCGTTACTGCTCTGCTAAATTACCACAAATTTAATGGATTACAACAACACATTCTTATCATCTTACAATTCTGTAGTTCAGAAGCCCAGTGTGGTCCCACTGGGCTAAAATCAAAGTGTTAGCACAACTGCATTTTTTTCTTTTCCTATTGGAGGCTCCAACAAAGAATGTTTCCTTATCTTGTTCACTTTCAAGAGGCCGCCCACATTTCTTGGCTCAAGGCTCCTCTCTCCATCCTCAAAGCCAGACACTGCTTCTGTGATCACATCTCTTTCTGACTCACCCTTTTTCTCTCCTTCTTTCACTTTTAATAATCCTTTTTATTTTATTGGGCCTGGCTAACTAACCCTATTTTAAGGTCAGCAGATTAGCAACCTTAATTCCATCTGCAAACTTAAACCCCCTTTGCTATGTAAGGTAACATACAGGTTCCAAGGATTAGGATATGGACGTTATAGGAATTTTATTCTGCCTTCCATACCTCTCAACAATGCTAAAGGTATTATTATGATTAGCCTTGATTTACAGATGAGGCACAGAAAGGCTATGCAAATTCTCTAAGGTTTCAAAAGTGAGATCTGAATCCAGCCACTCTGGTTTAGGAGTGATTACTCTTAAAAACCACATTACACTAAGATAACTCATCACCAACATATTGTACTTTTTATATTACTCTTTTTTCTGTGCTTTTAAATATAATTATTAGGGTATAGGCATAATTTTGTGACCTTTTTTCTTACCCCATTCCTTTTTTTTTTTTTTTTTGAGACAGAGTCTCAATCCATCACCAGGCGCCAGGCTGGAGTGCAGTGGCGTGACCTCGGCTCACTTGCAACCTCTGCCTCCTGAGTTCAAGCAATTCTCCTGTCTCAGCCTCCTGAGTAGCTGGGACTACAGGCATGCGCCACCACACCCAGCTAATTTTTTTGTATTTTTAGTAGAGACGGGGTTCCACCATGTTGGCCAGGATTGTCTTGACCTCTTGACCTCGTGATCCACCCACGTCGGCCTCCCAAAGTGCTGGGATTACAGGCGTGAGCCACTGCACCCGGCCCCCCTATTCTTTATACTGTCTATCTGGCATCCCATTTCAGCCCCAGGGCCTTTGCACATGCTATTTCTCCTGCTGTGATGCTCTTCCATGTATCTGTGTGGTATACTCAATTTTAATTTGCTATGCAAACATCTTATCAGGAAGACCTTCTTTGATTAAGGTTTCTAAATACACACCCTATATCTTTTTATCCTCGCACTCTGCTTCATTTTTTTAAGAAAATTTATCATTAATTGATTTCATGTAGTATATTCCCTTACTATAAAATAATCTCCACAAGGACAGGAACTTTTTGTTCATTGATGTAGGCTCTAAGTGTTTCTTGAATAGAGAATGAACAGTGGGAATTTTAAAATTAAGGAAAGCAATTCATAACTTCACTACCCTAACAAATATCATCTGTCTTCATGTTCTATGCATTGTCTGTTTGTAAATATAATTTCACATATTTAATTATAGCACAGAGACATTCATATGTGTATGTACATGTATGTATATATTCAACTGAATATTACATCTTAAGCATCATTCATTCTGTTCTGTGGTCTTCCCAACTATTAGTTTTAATACCTTTATGAAAAAAATACTAAATTGGTGTATATAATTAACCATCCTTTGATTAGATGTTGTTTAGATTATACTTTGTTCCTTTATTAACCAACTATTTAATCTTTGACTGGTAACCTAACTGCTCTGCACTTACCTGCTCATTAGGAAAAGTATGTCAAGATTATTACTATTACATACAATAACATAAGTAAAGTACCCAGATTATGTCTGACAAATAATTGTTTCCATTGTATTACTAGTTCTCTTTTCTGGTTTTATTTCTAATATGTTTCTAACACAAAATAATGCTTCATTGAATATTTCTTGTTATTGATATTTTTGTATTATTCCTTAGGAAAAGTATCCAAGAATGGTATCACTGAGCTGGAATGGTTCAAAATATTTGCTAAAGCAATTAAATCGTGTCAACTTATGATGACTATTTATATGTTGGTTTTTGATATGTTTCCCAAAAGACAGTTAAGTGATATGCCCCTTTATATTTTATTTACAGCACAAAGTTTTTATTATTTCAGAAATATTTACCATTATTCCCATTAATACCTTAAGCCTTCCAAGGTATAAAACTTTCCTTTGCTTCATGCCTCGAAAATATTCAGAATTATATTTAAAACTGCGAAATGATTATCTCGGCCCTTTTTGGGCTGAGTGGATTGTTCATTCATTCTAGCTCTGAATCTCCTTTGAATTTCTTAGAATTGTGCCCAAATTATTTCCTTCTGAGTTTTTTTTTTTTTTTAAATCTTCCTAGTTTAAAAGTTGCTTTTAAAAATAGATTCATCATCAGTTTGTTGCTATAGTTGTCTATATCTTTCCTGGTCTCAATTTAGTCACAGCATCTGTGCAAAATGGTATGAAAGCTATTTATTACTCCACCATCCAGAGGGAATGCTTGATTCCTGACATTTATATTCCCTTGAACATAAAAGCCAGATAAAAAGAAAAATCAAACTTCATGCTTTAGGGACTGAACAGATTGCTTACCATGGTTAGTAGAGAATGCCCTCCCCCGCCTCCTCTTCCTGAATTAGAAATACATTTTCATGGATGGTGTCCCTAAATGACCAGATATTTCTCTTTTAAATTACATTGGTTGGGACAGTTTGCACTGGGGAAAAAAGGCCTACTGGGCTGACAGAACAGCTTAATGGTTAAGAATAGGCTTTGGAAGCCCGTGTACCTGGGTTGGTCATCAATACATCTACTGCCTTGAGCCAGTTGCCATTAGATTTCTGAGCTGTCAATGGGGATAATAGTCCTTAGCCCACAGGTTTTTGTAAAGATTAAATAAAGTATATGCAAAATGTCAAAGTATATGCAAAATGTCAAATAAAGGAAGTGACAAAAATGTTAATTATTATATAATAGTCAAGGTAGAAACAAAATAACCTTTACATGCAAAAACATGTGCATCTTGACAGCCATTGCTACAAACCTTAAGAGATTTGCCATTGCCTGCCATTAAATCCACTAAGGGTTAAATGCTTTGTCAAGCTGACAGGCATCACTCTGGTGGTTTTCAATTCTGTACTAAATTATATCTTTTAACAAGACTTGTTCTTCTCATTTTGGTATAATAAAGAAGACTCTAGTATAGTTACATGGGTGATTATACAGACCACATACTCAAGCCATATAAGGTAATTTCTGACCACAAGTCATGAGATAGAAGAAATGTGAGTTTCTAGAACAGAAAAAAAAATTTCTATTGTGAGCCTTCACGCCACTGAAATTATAGTGCTTAGTTTGAGTTGATTTGGGATGCCCTGTCCCCCAGAATTGGGGGATGGGAGTGTGATGCTGTAGCCAGGCTTGTCTTCTATGGATACCAACATTTGTGAGTAATCTTCGTATTTCATTGTCTGTGATTAGTCTATTATGGTTTCTAATTGTCACATTTCTAACTAAAGCCGTTTTTTAGGTTCCTAGAATATCCTCGTTCCTATGATGACCCTTCAGGTGCCAAAGAAGTGAATCTGTAGCTCTCAGTCCATGTCAAGCCACCAGTCAGTCTGTGGAACCACGTAGAACCCTGGCAATTTCCATGGCAATCTTGACTGCCCAGGATTTCTCAGCTGCTCTCAGACCCCACCAGGGAAAGGGATACTCTGTGAGAGAGCTGTGGGCCAGTCTTTGCTGATGCAGCACCCAGACTTTCACCTCCAGAGTCTCTGTCTCCCAGGGATATGGGTTCCCCTTTTATGTTCTTCAGTCCTGTTTGGGAGTTAGCATTTCTTTACCAAGCTTCTTTTTGCAAGGGACCCACAAGTTCTACAGAACTCTTGTTTCTCTCAGACCCTCTCTTCCTAGCCCAACAGAGAATCTCAACTAGATCCCAGAATGGGAAGGCTTTTCTGACTCATCATGCATTCCTCCAAATCCATGGTTTATGCGTATGATAGAGGCAGGAGGCGGCCAAGGGTCCCCGGTGAAACCCCGCCTTCAAGCCTAAAACGGCCTGAAGACTGAAAAACCGGACTGCTGGTCCCAGATGAAGTGCGCCCTTTCCGGACTGATTCTTTCTTAGTAATGCTCACCTGCGCAGTGGGAGGACGGGGTGGAGCCTCCAGAAGTTCATGCCACTTTCAGGGGGGAGGAGCCTGCTCCTGCGTGGTGACCTGGGATTCAATCTGTGAGACGGGAAACCTGCTGGCAGGACTCTTTTGCTTTGCTGAGGGTATTTTCCTTTTCCTTTTCGCCTAATAAATTCAGTTTTCCTCACCCTTCTATGTGTCGGCGAGCCTAATCTTTCCTGGTCATGTAACAAGAGCCCGGTTTTAGCTGAACTAAGGAGAAAGTTCTGCAACACTTAGACTTCTGTTTTGAAACACGATAAAATATAAGATAAAAGAAAATGTTAAATAGCAATTTGCTAAACATCATGAAAGACATGGAAGTGAAAAAGAAAGCTTTTAAAGACAAAGTCATATCAGATGCAATTTAAAAAATATTCAGAAAATTTCGAACCAAGTTCATATTCAGGAACATGGCATACATTTTGTAGGAACTCACTCGAAGTTAAAAAAAAAAAAAAGGAGATATAAAAATGCTTACTACTAGTTCTTTCTCCCAAACTCAATTGCAGAAATGCCATAGCAGTGACAAAGTGTATGGATTTGAGGATTTAACATTAAAAATTGGGCTATCTCTGAGGAGACAGAAAGTGGTTGAGTCCTTATGTGTGAATAAACAGTAGCTGTGGTAGGAGAGGCAGGAGGATCTGGGGGATAAAGTGGAGGAGTTACAGAGCTAGGTTCTCTTCCCATTTCCACTCTGTATTTGAGGACCTACGCTGGTCCCTCCACCAGTGGATTTTTTTTTTTTAGAAAGCCCAAACAAAAACAAACATTAAAACCAAAAATCGCAGCTGGGCCTGGTGGCTCATGCCTGTAATCCCAGCACGATGGGAGGCCAAGGTGGGCAGATCACCTGAGGTCAGGAGTTCAAGATCAGGCTAGCCAATGTGGCAAAACCCTGTCTCTACTAAAAATACAAAAATTAGCAGGGCGTGGTGGCCCATGCCTCTGTAATCCCAGGTACTCCAGAGGCTGAGGGAAGAGAATTGCTTGAACATGGGAGGTGGAGATTGCAGTGAGCCAAGATCATGCCACTGCACTCCAGCCTGGGGGACAGAGCGAGACTTTGTCTCAAACAACAACAACAACAAAACCCAAATCTCCATCAGTTCTATCCCAGTTCAGCCAGGGTCCACAGCAACCTCAGGGCCATGCTGGTGCTCACTGTGGTGAGGAACCATTAGACAGCAAATTGGTGGTGGTACTAGTTATTTTATCACTCCACCCAACTTCCCATTTGTGAGTTAGTAAATTAAAATTGGCAGAGGAACCTCACACTGGGGACAGGGAGCAGGAGCTGTGCAGAGTTGGGCAGAGTTAGGCTGCGGAGCCAGGGTCTTCCACGTTGGGTCATGCCGTCTTCTTTTTTAAGCATATTAAGAGAAGTACAATAACCAGGGGTGAGAGTTTGGCTCTGTCTCCCATTTCATATTACCAACCAGGGACATATGAGCTCACAGGAAACACTACAGAGCTCACAGGAAACACTACAGAAATGTGGATAGACACACACATTTTAAAATTGTCCAGCCTTAAAAAAAAATATTATCCAGCCTTAAATTAAAAAAAAAAAAAACCTAAATCCTGAAATATGCCACATGGATGAACCTTGAAGATGGTATGCTAAGTAAAATAAGCCAGTCATAGAAGAACAGATACTGCATAATTTCACTTATATGAGGTATCTAAAACAGCCAAATATGTAGAATCAGAGAGTGGAATGGTGATTGCCAGGTTGTGGTGGGAGTGGGAAATGGGAAGTTACTAATCAACAGGTATAAACTTTCAAATATGCAAGATGAGTAAGTTCTGCAGATCTGCTGATCAGCATTGTACCTAGGGTCAACAGTACTGTATTGTACACTTAAAGATTTGTTAAGAGAGTACATCTCATGTTAAGTGTTTTTGCCATAATAATAATAAATTTAAGAAAGACTGCAAAGTGAATAAGCTATGCCATATGCAATGAAATTCATGGCCTTAATAAGTCAAGCATTCATTACTAATTTATATTTTCAAAAAGATATAGAAGAATATTGTTGAGTGAATTTTAAAAAGCAGAATCAAGTGGAAAAATTGGGTCAAGAAAATATGGCTATTGAAATAAGAACTCAATAAATGGGTGTCCAACAATATGGCTGAACAATTAGTTCACTATAAGATCAGGTTAAGAAACTCTTTCAAAAAGCATCAAGTTGTAATAAAATATTAGAAATATAAAAAAGAAAACAAATGATATGGAGGATAGAATGGCAGTGACACCATATGAATCAAAGGTGTCACTAGAAAGGAAAAAAATAAATAACTATAAGAAAAGAAATATTTGGAAAAAATATAAACAAAAATTTGCTTCAATTTCAGGTTGAGAGAACTCACTGGGTGCCAAACAGGTTAGAAGATAAAAAAACAAACAAAAGAACACCTGAAAACATTATAGACATTAAGTACATAAAAAGCAAACAGAAAATTCTAGTTTCTACTGGGAAGTATCATATAACTTAAAAAAGAGTAAGAATCATACAGATATTAGACTTCTCAATGACAATACTGTATGCAAGATACAGAGTTGTCCAGATAAAACAAGTTATATTTTTGATATATTCATGTAAACAGTTATAAGTATTAAGATGTAGTAAAGATACTCTCAGGCATACATGACCTCAGGCTTACTACATAAAGATCCTCTTTGAACTCATGCTTGGAGGAAGTTCTCTGATTAGAGGAGAAATAAATACAGATGAAAATGATAAAATATGTGAGATAACAAGGTAAGTAACTTAGTAAAGTTCATTATTATTTCAAAAGAATGGACCAAAGAAAGTATATTTATAATAATCTAGAACTAAGTTCTAGTCAATTAAAAACATAGTTGGGGTTACGAGGTAAATGTATTCATAATGATCTATTCAGAGCCGCTTGTTTGGCAACCTGGGACCCCTGCATAGTGAGATAGCCAAGAATAGGTAAGGAAACAGCCTGTTGCAGTAGAATGACCCTGGGGTGGGAATCAGGAGATCTGAGATTTATTTCTGTTCTACCACTAATTTGTTGCATGCCCTTTACAAAATAACTTACCTCAATTCTTCCAGTCTTTTTTCTTATGTATAAATAAGGCAGTTTTATCAGGGCTAAGTTATTTTCAGTTTTCTTTTTCTATGACACACGTAATCTTTAATCAGCAGCAACAATATGGAGGTTTCTATCTATCTATATTTTTTAAATTTAGTATTATAATCATAAACAATAGTGGCCAACAGTGATCCTTTTGGAATATTAAAGCTGCAACTCTTCTAAATGCTTTTGTGAAAATATTATCTCAAGGTAAATGACGTTTATCTCTCAATTAGGCAGTAAAGGACAGAAATGGAATTTACATTCTACTGTTTCATGCCCATATTTTATTGACTTCATTAAACTTTGCATTTAAACACTGTATATGTCTGTAATTTATTAGAAAATTAAATGATAGTGACATTTGATACACACGGATGAAATGGAAAGGTTACATTTGCATGAATCCCTGTTTTAGTTCTGAATTATAAGAGTCCTTTTTCTAGTCATTAACTCATTCTGGGCATGTATTGATTAGACTACAATCTGCTTGGAAATAGGAACTGTACCTGGTTCCCATGGCCCACAATAAGCACTCTATAAATGGTTGAATGGAGGAAATCACTCAACCACATAAATGGATACTGCTTACTCCCATTCATAGTCTTCTGTTAGTGCAGACAGCCCTCTGTTGGTGCTGGCGGTCAGGTCTTCAAGTGCTTTTGGTCACCTCTTTCCCAGTTCCCTATTCCAAACCTTCATCATGGTGGACACAAGCCACCTGCACAACCCTTGCCACCTTCACTTTAAACTAATGACTCTCACATCTGCTTCACTGAGAAAACTGAGATCACACTAGTAGAATAATATTAACACTCACAGTCTTTGTGTTGAGTATATTTTGATGCTCTGTAGACAGTAAAACCCTCCTGCAATGCTAATAGTGAGGACAGCTGGTTGGCAGTGAGTTCTAGGATCTGAGAACCCATGTCCAATTATGTCATACCTGAGTGTGAGTTGTTGGACACCTTATTGCACAGTATGTTACCCAAGTGTTCAGTCTATCTCACAGTCCTGAGCTCTTCCAACTCCCATTTTTCTTTCGTTAGTGTGTCCACACACCTGCTCATTCTTTCCTCCATTTGGACAGGATCTCTCCTTTCCAAGATCTACATTCCACCAGTGCATTTCATCTCATCCCCCTTACCTTTCCCAGGACTTTGCTTTTTCTCTTGTGCCTTTAATTTCTCCTCTGCTGGCTCCTTTCCCTCAGTCCAATTCATTTATTTATTTGTTTAATCAGATCAGATTGAACTATTCATCCAAATTCTTCACTCCTCTTTAATAAGGTTACATGTCCCCCCCTTTACCAAAAACTCTGTAGTATTCTCTCAATCTCATTTTTCTAGGTCTGTCTTCTCATCTGCAAGATGAAGTGCTTAAATAAGATCAAATTCTTATAGCTTTAATCTCCTGTTACATAGTTAATGTTTAATTAGCTGCAATGATATGGCCATTTTTATCTCTATAACATGTATGTTTTAAATTTAGTGTCATAATCATAAATGATAGTAGTCAGAGTATATTTTCACCTCATTGATATTTGGCTTTGTTATGTGATTGCTTTGACCAATGGAAAGTGCAAGGAATTAGTAGTCAGACCTAGCCAAGGCTTCAAGAAGCATGACATGCTTCTGTTTGCCTCTTTGTTTTCCAGTGGTCTCCTGTGAGAAGAACATGCCCCAGGTAGCCTCTGGTTTAAGAAGTGTGAGGAAGCACATGGAGGTGGAACTGAACACAACCCACAGCCTGAAGCCAAACCCAGCCTAAGCCAGCCAAGCTCTTCCAAGATCAGCCAAACTCAAGTTGACCCAAAGATCCATGGGCAAGGAAAAAAGTGCTTGCTGTTTTAAAACATCAAGTTTCAGGGTGATTTGTTATGCAGGATTATTGCAGTAGAAATGAAAGAATACACTACTTAATCCCATTTTTCTATTCAACAATTATTTGTTGGGTAACTGATACATGCCACATTCTTATAATATAGGCTTCAGGGATACCATGGTTAATAAAATAAGACGGCAAAAATAAATGGACAAGATAATTTTGCATTTCGACAAATGCTAGGAATAAAACAAGATGGGTGATGTGATACATGGTGGTGAGGCTGTGGAAGAGGGCACAGTTGGTTTGGATGGTCAGAGAGAGGCTCTGGGGAGGAAGCACTTGAATGAGATGAATAACAAGGGTGAAGCTGCCAGAGGATAATCCGGCCACAATGCATTCCTGCAGAAGAGCCAGGACGGAGGTTCTACAGTGGAAATGAGTTTGGCTGAGGAGCAGATTCAAGTATATCTCAAATAACTGAAAGCTGTAAAATTAAAATCAAAAATATTCTGAAGGCTGGAAGCTAGGCTGATATCTAGAAATAAAAGCCAGCCTCAGGAAGCAGCTGAGCCAGACTCAAAAACAAGGGTGGCAGTAAAGAGCGGTGGACTCTGGGCTGGGCTTGCTGGCCACCCACTTGTCACAGGCCTCTGGGGCAGGTAGGGGGGGTCAGCTACCTTAAATGTGCAGCTGGACGAGCAGCTGCTGTTTGACTGCATTGGTAATCCTCTGTCTTCATTATCTGCGTCCTACTTTGTGTTTCTTGGGCCGATGTTTTCCAACCTCAACAGAGATACTTTACATTGTTTTCACTGCATGCAAATCATTTCACAATTTTTTTGTGGAAAGCCTTTGCTCCCTCCTTTCTTGTCCCCCCACCCCATTATTTTAATAGAAGTGTTGTACATACATGGTATAAAGAGTCAAGGAACCCTGTAAGGTTTGCTATAAAAAATAGCCACCCTCATGAGCAACACCCCCCTACTGACATTTCCCCATTCCAGAGGCATTTTCCTCTTTTTTACATGATTGACATTTCGCCTTCCTGTCTCTAAATAACATACTTAGTGCTACTTCTTGATTTACTATTTTTAAGAATTTTAGATTGATTTCCCTCAATTGACTAGGAGGGCTTAGTTTTCTTCCTTGCTTCTTTTATCAAACACCTTTCTATTCTATCCTATCACTGTTTCCTTTTGGTATAATGTTATGATAATTTTTCTGAGCTTAATGTTTAGCATTTGTATTTTTATCATCACATAAATGCTTTTAATAGCCAGACCAGACTGTAAGATGTAATTATCTTTCCTTTCTGTAGTAGGTGGCTTCTAATATGGTCCACAGTGATCCCTGATGACTAGCATTCAAGGCTTTGTGTATTTCCCTCTCCTTGAGTGTGGGCTGGGCTTATTGACTTGCTTCTAATAATTAGAATACAGCAAAAACAATGGATACCACTTCTTAGATGAGATTGCATAAAGACCAGCTATCATCCTGGGCACTATCTTTGGTTTGCTCACTCTTAGTGTGGTAAGTAGAGCTCTAAAGACAACCCCCCAAATTCTTACCCACTATGTTCAATCAAACACTAATCTCAGTACTGCTATGAAGGGATTTTACAGATGGAACTAAGGTTGTTCATCAGCTGACCTTGAAATGGAAGGATTATCTTGAGTCACCCAGGTAGGCCCAATCTAATCACATACACCCTTAAAAGCAGAAGAGCAAGGCAGGAGATTAAGTCAGAAGAAGAAGGCAAGAGCAGGAGATACGAGGCAGAAAGGGAGATCAAAGAGATCAGAAGTGTGAGAAAGCCTCAGCCTCTCATTCATGGGCTTTGGAGATGAAGGGTGTTATCAGCCAGGGAATGTGGGTGACTTCAGAAGCTGGACCCTGGTCAACAGCCAGCAAGGATGTGAAGATCTCAGTCCTACAGCCATGTGGAACTGAAATCTACCAACCATCTGAATGAGGCTGGAAGTGGATCCTCCCCTAGAGCCTCCAGGTCAGAGCCCAGCCTGACTGACACTGATTTCAGCCTTGTGAGATTCAGAGCAGAGCCTCTGAGCCTACCTGGACTTCTGACTTCCAGCGCTGTGAGATCATAAAGGAGTGTCCTTTTAAGCTGCCAAATTTTGGGGAATCTGTTATAGCATCAACAGAAAGCAAATACATTGTGAGAAGCCAGCCGTCAAGTTATGAGCATACAAAGGAAGTTGGGGAAGTGATAATGTCAAGCATTCATCACGATAGGGCTTATGTTATTGAGTAAAATCTTCTGAAAGGATTACGTGAACAAGGTCATTCACTTACCCAACAAGCACTTACTGAGTCCACGCTGGGGAAATGGCCCTGAATAAGACAGACAACATTCCCATTTTCACAGAACTTGCATTCTAGTCAGAAAAGGGAGTGGGTGACTATGGATTATTTTTGTGTTCTGTTCTTCCAATTATACTTATAATCGGGAGAGATTTCACCGTTAGCCTCTTACTTTTAGGAAAACTCCAAGATTATTTAAGAAGCATTTAATAAACACCTACTAAAGTCTCAGATTGTGCCAGGCTCCTTGCACCAAATGTGTGGTCAACAATGATTTTTGTCCTCACGAGTCTTACATGAGGAGAAGAGGGCATATTGGAAGTGCATAACTACTATGCAATGTCATCTGTGCAAGAGAAGACAGGCAGGTTAGCCACGTGGGGTGGATTTAGGTTTCTGGAGCATTGGTTGAGGTGCACAATAATGAGATGCTTTCCATTGTGCAAGCACTGGTTATTTTCACTTTGTCTCTGAAAATAACAAAAAGGGCCATATTTTCTTCTCATTCTCGTATTTCTGATTACAGAGCAGCTCTCAGAGAAAGGTAAGAATGCATTATCTTTGAGCATTGCCTGCACATTTTATTTCTGTTCGTAAAAATCAGGGATCTATCAGACATTTGGCTTTGAGCTGGCCAGATGTGTTTGTTCAGTAGCAGAAGATTAAGATTTCCTGAAAGGCTTGGTTGCTTGTTTTTTTTTTTTTTTTTTTTTTTTTTTTTTTTTTTTGGTTAACAATATTATTTTATTGCAAGTTCTATTACCAGATTA